>JAQGAP010001304.1:0-21120 GCA_034697805.1 Orchesella bifasciata | reverse complement strand
ATTCTTGTCCTTTTCCACATGATGGTACGTACATTCGTAATTTTTAACTTGTCCACTCCAACTCAAGTTGACAAAACATTGTGCGTTATCGTTATGCCTTGAAGCAAGTTGTACATTTTCTTCTGGAAATATATAAAGGTTATGTTATAAACTACAAACGAGCATCTCTTATTCAGTCTTATTGGCTTTCTAGGAACGCATTTGTTCACCATCTGCATATTCACGGAACATTTCGAATCCTTCTTGAAACTTACTGCAGATAAACGGGATAACGTATAGCTTTCAATTTTTTTTCCGGATTTGAAAAGGTTGATCTCTTGAAAAATAGCTCAAAACCATATAGACGATGAAAATTAAATATACCTAAACAAACGTATGGATATCAGATCTCTGGTCTTCATCAAAACTTCGACTTTTCTCTAGGTTGTCGTTTTACTTTCACTCCCTCAAGGTATGTAGGAGCCGTAAGTAAGTTCATTCAAACTCTAAGGGCGTCACGTGTGACATTAGGTGGTGCCTACCTCTTAAGCAAAAATGCAAACGTGCAACTCTAGTTGAAAAGTGAAGAATGTGACTCAGCACCACGTGTTCAGCACAATGCAAGAAATGAAATAGGATAAAATGTTTCAGAAAAGTAAAAAGTATGATAATCTAGAACGGTGATGTGGTAGGCATTTCAAGACTTTTGATATTGAAAACTACAGAACTCAAATAGCTGAGCTTAATGTATATCTTCCCAACATATTATTTAATACATTCTAATTATTAATTCGTAGAACTTGAACTACAAAGACTTTGACTTTATTAGTTACACAAAAACAACCATTTAAAATCAATTTCCATGAATGCTACCAAAAAATGCATGGCTTACTCATTTTTCCGCTCAATAATTAATTATGCGTGCATGTTGTTCACGTCGCACGTACATTTTATTATCGGTGTCATCTTTTCTCCTAAAATATACATAGTACGAAAGACAAACAAAAGAAAATCACTTCCGACAAGGAAACCATGCTGCTGTACAGAAGTCTTTGTCTTAATGTCAGCTTAAACTCCCATATTTCATGTCAGAGCAGCACTCTAGTCCAAGAAACGTTACTTGCTACAGCCTTTTTCACTAGACTAGAAAATAGGTTTGTTTGTATCGTTTGCATACCTGGAAAATACAGCTTACTTGCACTCGCTCACAGGGTTCTACCCAACTCCAAGCAAATATTAGATCATGGGCCTAAGACGTAAGATAATATGCATAGGAGCCTACTTTCCTGGTGACTGTTCCAAGATTTTTTATGCAGATTCCCAAATGTGTCAGCTTAGAATCCACCGGGTATAATGAAGGATTGGCTCTTCCTCAATCTCCCCCTCTTCCTGTTTTAAATTTACTCGATTGCATTTACAAACCGGAGATGATGATGCATTAGGTGGAAAGGGTTGAGTTTTATTCAGTAAATCATAGAAACACCGTGCTCGTGTAAAATGGGAAGCGGGATGTGATGATGCTGGGACTCTTCCAGCACTGACAAGGTTCGGATCCCTCCAAGATGAGTTGCTCACCTATAAAAGATTTTACAGCTTATATGTATCATATCAAAAGCCGAAGGCACCCATAGAGGAAGGAAAAGATTGAAATTCAGTCACATATAAAACAGACAATAACCCTTTTAGTAGCTGGCAGGAAGTAAGTATGGAAGTGATCTTAAGGAGCCGTTGTGCTGTTTCTCCTCTCGTTAGAATCAAATATGGTTCTTGTAGGTGCATTTACCAAAGCATATAAATGCGTGTATGTACCATGCTAATGTAGGTAAGGTAAGCACATGAACGTAATATGATACGTAAGTACTCACAATGAAAACATGTAGCACCACCACACAGGTTAGTAGCATAAGTAGATACTTGAGAACAGGTAAGCCGGGGGAAAAGCGGAAGAGCGAACACTGATTCCAGGTCTTGCTTGAAATGGGAAAACTGTAAATCCGAGCACGCACACAGGCATACATGAATGCTTGATATCCCAAAGTGACATGTGAGGATGATTACCTAGTCTGCAATCAGTCCGTAAACCTCCTACTTCCAACTGGCACAATGAAGACTATGAAAAGAAAAGGCAATTAACCTTCGCTAGAAAGCGGAGATTTTTTTCTTGGAAATTTAAATATTATGTACAGTAGCCAAGCCAGGTAGATCCGCCGTGTCTCGCCTGATTCTCGTTTACATTCAGATTTTACAGCTCTTAAGTAAAGTATCTGGTGAAGAAAAGTGCCTTTTTCAATTTGCATTTAGCCATCACTCACTCTGGTTCTGTTGGCTGTTGAAGATGTACACATAATATATAACCAAAGGTTGGTTGAAATATGATAGAGCAAAGTAGCGAATGATTTGAGGACTTGAGGAGCTAATGATTTCAAAGTTGCATGTGTGTGTAGCAAGTCTGTTTTCCTTCAAAATTGCATTTGACATTTACACCAGTCCTTCAACTAAAGGTGAGTCAGCATGTTTTCCTGTAGGGCTAAAAAAAGCTCTGAAAGATGCACACGGGCAGTTGGATGGACACACAATGTGAAAGCAGGAGTCCCTTCCCTAACAACGTGTACACACTTAATAGGATACTGAGAAGCTCATTTTATGATTTAAAAGCTTGTGTAACTAATATATGGCTCACGGATAGGCTCGCGTACATAATGTATATATATGTACCTACGTGATAAAGGTAAAAGGGAGAATGATATGAAATCAGACGAAGCTAACTGTATTTTGTACTCTTCTTCAGTTAGTTTTGGCATCGGAGTAAAATCAGTAAGCAGCAGGACTGTAACTGGGTTAAGAAAATAAATTAAACGACTTGAGCATACTAAATCCACAGCTGGATACGTATTATTATTATTCGGAGAAAAGGCTCGTACTCGTTGGTTTCCCTTTCTTCACTCGCTGAGCTGGCTGGGTGGAGAAAGGCATTGAAAATGGTAAAATCCACATACTATTATATATGGGCAGATATGTATTATGGAAGAAGCACAAATTACTTTTTTCTGTGCCAGTCATCATCATTCATTTGTTGTCCCTTCTCATTGTTCCACTTTGGTCAGATACTTCTTCTTTTTCGTTGAAGCGTACATATAAAAAGGGGAAAAAGTGAGTGGTAGTATAGGCTCGTCAGGTTTTGAGCGCTGTAATGTAATATAAGCAGCTCTTGGTTCCGTTTTCTCCTGTTGTTTACTGTTAAGAGCCCCGTGTATAGATATTAGATTATGAAAGTATGAAGTAGAAAAGTCTGTGTGGTTCATATTCATGAGGGCTCTCCCTCATATGCATGCATTGACACAGAAAGGCGAACGTTGCTGTTCTCTCAACAACTTTCAGCGAGAAAATGGAATGCATGAGTAAAAGTCTTGGCGGAAGGGTAGAGTCGGCAGAGTTGCTACTTGCAGACTTCTTTTTAACACTTTTTCCTTGACTTATCTGGAAACACATTTAGCCTCATATTCTCTTTATCTTCTTATTTCAAGAATCTGAAACATGCATATAACACGAATAAAAGTGTAACTGACTGACTGACTTGACTTGATGTTATTTTACGATACTCTCTCACTCACAACTTTTGGATCCTCTCTCTCTCAAGAAGAGAAAACTCTATAAGCAAAGATTAGCTCATAAAGTGTTCATTCTGAGAACCCTCTTGGTTTTTTTTTGAGGCGAGCCTTTGCATTCATATAGATTTTGTGCATGTGGGTAATGTGAGTTTATGACGAGCGAAGCAGTTAACAATACCTTTTGTGGGCAACAGAAATAGCAAAAGTGGGGAAGAAAAATTGAATCAACCACATCAACTTTAGCCTGACTCGGAATCTTGGAGGAAGGAGAGCAAAACATAGGTATTCACACGGGCTCTTCCTTTCTTTTCAGGTTTTTTTTTTCTTTTTCAAGAAAATCGTTCACTTTATGATCCTTTTACCGTTCCTATCATTGCCCTAGTCTCGTTCGCGAGCGAAGACAATGTTGCCAAACACTTTGTGTTGCTGCGAGGCTTCATATTATTTTGTTTGAAAGTTGAGGGGAAAAAAATTGTACTCTTTCTTAAAATCAAAACCTTACTGCACAAAAGTTTTTCATGCCGTTCTCAAACAAGCTTCATTGGAGTCTGAGCAAACCTGAGTTCTATTTGTGGATGAGGAAAGGCAGAAGAAGCTGGATGTATTATGCATTTACGAGTCCGTACCAACTAGCAATCTTCTTGATGATTAGTAGGGGAAATGGGATTTCAAAGGGAATGGCGAGATGTAAATTCGGAGAAATTACGTTAAATATTTGGGACCATCCACCATTTTTTCTGTGTCACACCGATAATAATGCTCTTTACCAGTTTTGTTGATCATTTTAACTCCCAGTTTCTGTCGGATGCAATGGCTCCTTGCGGATCGGGACTGTGACTCAAGGCTGACTTGACTCTCAGTGTTTATAACATCTCCTCCCATAGATTCATCATCGTCATGTGCTCTGCCACAAGCAGTCATGTTCCACTACATTTTTGCAGCTCTCTGTCAGTTCGTTCGGTTTGACTTGGATGTCAGAGTCAAATCTGGCATAATGCAGCGAAATGAAAAGATGCAATCTATCTCCAGGAACTTACTCCAAAAGTATCAGGATCGGAAACTCAAACATGAGCTCGTATTGTGAGGATCTGGTAGGAAAAATGTATGCTTAACTAAAAGCAAAAAAAAAAAGAGGATAATACGAGAGAATGAAGTGCCGTGAGTTGAATGCAGTCATTCGTCTACTCAATTCATACGGAAGATCGACTGAAAAGCAATTTTCAATAACCATATTGAGTTTGTGTCAACGTATGAATCTCATTCTTCCGGGAATAAGTAGGAAGGAAATTGCGCCGTGAAGTAGAACCAGTACTCTGATATTACGAGAAGGTTTTTTTAAAGCTGGTAACTTTGTCGCTAATGAATTTTATGTTTGTCCCACATTTCAAACGACTCCAAAAATTGAACGTTGATCGCAAGTTGGATTTATGTAGCTACATTTAAGCAGTAACTTTCCGTTGCTTTCTTTTTTGTAAGGAAATTTGCCAAAATTTATAAACCGGAGTACATATTTTTATACTATTTTGTCTCGACTCTCAAGAGCTTGAATGAGCTTGAATTGAATGAGGTTTGCAGCTACATCAGTAGTAAACAATAGTAAACAGTGGCTTCCTATTTCTAAATTTTTATTGTTATTAAGGATGTCAGGTAATGTGAACGTCAGACTTCCATTAAAAGACCACCTCCAGCTTCATGGAGAAAACAGACTTTGAGTTGCATCTGGATTTCTGATTACTTCTTGAATTGTGATCCGTTGCGAGCCTTTTTAAAAGGAGAAAATGAAATTCCGTTTGCCTGAATTTGAGTTGTGAGTCTATGCAAATTGAAATTGAAGTACACTTGTTGAAACCAAGAATACCTGAAAAACCAATATGTTTGTGATGCTAGTATGCCTGCCTCATTATGCTGCTTCTATCCGATAACGTTCTTGGAGTTTGTTAGATTGCACTAATTAGTTAAAGATCTCAAGAACGAGCCCAGTTACAAAATTAGGAATACATCGGAACACTAAAGTGGGGCTTGTTTTGTCATTACCGAGGTACAAAACTAATCGAGCCAAGTTAATAATTGGAAAAACTGACATCGAGTTAATGAGTATCGCGTTGAAGACTTGTTATCTGCATCACCGAAATTCAATTTAAAACATTAGAAGCAAGTTACGTAAGATTTACCAACGGTTAGTCTATACGGTATATATGAAAATATGTATATTCCTTTCCGTGGCATCATATATTACCTGCGCAAAGAATTTGCATGAAAAACATCACAATATATAGATAGACACCAGCATCAACATGATGGCTTACACAACGACGACGTGGAGTCGAAAGTTACTTTTCGGGGAAAATGTTGCTAGCGTAACTAAGCAGGCTTCAAATATTTCACTTTAATAATCATGTCATTTTAATCCTGTCTTTATATAAATTTATTTATCTAGTTAGTAAAATAAAAACTTCCTCTACTTCCAAAACATTTATCATTCTAACACGGCTGACTGCACTGTCAGGATACTTCATATAGTAACTTTTAATTGGTCAGATTTTGATCCTTATAAAGAACTTGTTACCTTCATAGAAAACTTGCGATTTAGTTCTGAAACCAGGTTGACTGCGAAGAAACGTAAAGATCTATGAGCCGCGTGTATCTTGTATCAAATCAATGCATTTGTATCTGTTTTTCAAGTGAAACTGCTAAAGCAACTTGGGAAAGAAATACGGGTGTAATTTATGTATGTATCCAAGTTTCCAAGGAGGAGAGGAAGCTGTTGGTGTTCATGACACTAATGGCTCTTATAATAGACAGTAAAGTTTGGAAGTCATCAGAATCCAACTCGAAGATTCCCTCTTCTTCATGTAGTGAGGATATTGGCGCTTGATATCTTCCTTTCCGACTTTGTGCTGTTTTGTATGCAAGAAAAATACGTGGTGAATAAGAAATGAAGAAAAACTCGTGTAATATGCAAAAAAGCATCTTGAGACTCTTCAGCGTAATAGTTGCAGTCGCAAAAAGTTGCTACTAATGATGTCTGATGGCTTTGCAGTTGCCTCCTTGTTGTATCTCAGTACTTACCTATTCCTTTGCCTTTCTTAAAAAGATAAATAAGATGCTTCAAGATGAGATACTTAAAATCTGAAAGACCTGTTCCACAGTTTGAATTATTAATGAGCATTCGACGGTGTAGCATTACTCCTTGAAATGTTAATGATTCAAGATGCCCGCCGTATCCCTGGATGTTACAGAAAAGTTTAGAATTAGAACGGACTTACTTGTCAGCAAATTCCCAGTCACTCACTTTTCCTCAGAAAAATACCAATAATGATGGAGTACAGTTAAGAAAATCTCCATTACAGCAGTTACTTACGCTCATTAGAAAAGATATGAAAGGACAGCCTTGTTAAAAAAAAGTTTGTTGAGAATACTTTTCAAAATAGGGGCATAAGTATTCCAATGTATTTATTTTTACATGTGGCAATGCATGCAAGCAAGCTTAAATAGCCTGTAATACATATCTAGTCCGATAGCCCAGCGCTCCTTAAAAATTCATTTGGTTGCCTCCTTGAAGCTCGCCTGCATATATCGATTAGGGTATAAGGATTCCCTTAATAACAATTATTTTCTCGTTTTCAGGAATGGATGACCCGTACAAAATTTAGAAAACATGTTAAAGAGAAAAAGTGAAAGTCCCGTGAGGTAGTGAGTGCATAATAGTGTGTATCCGTTGAGAATTGTTCCCTTTAGATTTGCAAGGAAAAAATGTACCTTGTTCTGCTGGTTTCACATAACTTTATTTTTGTCTCGTACCTAAGATTTCAAACTTGCAGTCAGCTTGCTGACGTACCTGATTCTAGTTTGGCTAAAAAAAAAGGGCAAAAGTGTCACCGTCACACGTCCAAAACAACGGTTCGCTTGATGCGTGCGAGGGCTGGCGTTACTGTAGATAGTTGTTCCCTTCTAGATCGTCTTCTAATAACGCCGTCGTAAACACGCCGGTTTGCTGTTTTGTAATAATGATTATGGTTCGATGGAATGGCTGCTTTCTTTTTAACAAACAATACTGCAGCCTTCCGAAATTCGGCTGCCGAGCTCAACGGTTCTTCCGCTTTCAATGTACAAAGAAAGATGCTTACACTGAATGATAATGTTAATTCGTTGAAGATCAGTGTATTTCGTATGCTGACGTTCTTATTTTGTTTCTCCCAAGAGTGTAGTACTGAAACTACACTTCGTACACCAATACTCAGCTTATTCTAAGGATAAGTATTGACAGGCTGAAAGCTTGGAAAGGTGTATAACTAGGTACAGCTGCGCCAAGGATGCAGTACAGTATCAAATAATTATCCTCTTGCAGATACTTTTTTTCATTTGCTGCAATATTAATACTTGCATGTGTTCTGTTTATCGTAGATTGTTAAATAATGAAGCCTTGCACGACCTGAAATAAGCCTTCAACAGTAATGTTGTTGAAAAACTATATTTTGGCAAAACATCTACTCAGGCTCAATATGTATGTTTCTGATCAAAATAAATATCGGCATACGGGGAAAAGAGAAACCTACAAAACATACTAGGTGAAAATTACAAATGTTGTGGTTTTCTCACTTACTGCAGTCGTGAAAAATTTGTATGAAATGAAATGATAACAAATTGGTATTACGTACTTTTTCCGGTGGAGCGTGTTTACTTTCCGGCAATCAACGCTGCAATTGGTTCTTAGTGACAGTACTTATTACTGAAGCCTTTGAAACGGCATGTTGTCTTATGCTCGGTTTGAGAAAAAAACTACCAACACCACTATTATGAGAATATTTACTTGGGGATTACATATCTCGCACAGTGCACTCTGTGTACATATCGCTGGAAAGGGAAAGTACAAAGCACCACGGTTGCAAAAGGGTATCCCACTTCTTTCATTCAAGTCCATGTGTGTCCACTTTAACGTCCTAAGTGCAACTTGGGAAACCATGCTACGATGTACAACTCCTCTCCCTGGGGTATCTTTTTTGTGTGCTTTTTGGAACCATAAATATATATATATTATGCTCATACCAAAACAAATCAAAAGTTATAAAGTACAGTGGGAATCGCAAGTATTACATACATAAATCACATTGCGTAATAGATAGCGAAAGCAAATTCCATAAAAAACTGGAAATGACTTTCTAATTATTTTTTACAAGGAAAGCTGCCAGATCAAATCCTAGTACATTCATACAACTTTTCAATTTCTTTCAAGGCTGAGCTATGTTGTAAAGGCTCGGCTCAGTTCCAAGACAATGTGGTGTCTCAATCAATCACGGGATTTTCGTATTATACCTAACCAGCATAGTAGAATTCAGCTAATCGTAACATCCGAAAGTCATTTAAACTCAATATTAGGATAGAAAATGATAAGTAAGAATAAAAAGTTTGATTCCGTACTGAAGAACACTTCTCTTATTCTTTCCTTGAGACATTATATGACTCTTTATCTACAGATGGACTTTTTGCAGTGGGGGCTTATTATCGGTGGTATGAACACCTTACCGTAATGAAAATATCAATTTGTAAAGTAGGTTGATAAAGTAGAAAGGCGTTTCGCAATTAAGCATTAAGCGCCTTTTCAAGGATAAGCGTGAAAGGGTTAACAGATTGGCCAATTCTGAGAACTACATGCACATCGAACTGGAGTTACCTCCACTGACAAATTAAAATGATCATTTTATGTTGTCCGGTATTATAAATTTGACCTTATTCTTAATGTACTGTGACAGCATGAAAGTACGGATTACATATTGTGAAATAAATCCTTTCAGGGTAAATTGGCAACAAACTGCCTCCGTTACGTACCGTAGTAATTAGGAAGTAGAATTGTAATGATATTTTGAAACAAAAGACCAAAATGCCTTTGATCTTGCCCACTTATTTCCAAGTACATGTCCATAGGATCTGGATACTCCCTGTGTTTTCAAAGATCCCAGCAGGAAATTAACTATTGCTCCTCCGCATGGATGAATAGGCTTAAATCGGTGTTACAACATAGTTACGTCTGTCGGATATAGTTAACATAACTTTGGCAGGTATTAGCTTTATTCTGCACCCAATGACGTACTATTTGGGTCATTGGGAAACAGTTTTCATCCTAATTTATCGTGTCTTTGCACTTGACGCCGTGGTGGTGAATTAGACAAGTTCTCACAAGTGTAAAAGAAAAATCACAAAACATATATAATATAAACCGTCGAGAAAAACTGACTAGTAAATCACAGATATCGGTTTTTCATCTAAATTTAAACTTGGTTCTTTTTAATTACACAGTGACAAACTTTAACCAAGAAGCTACATTGTTCTATGTATATAACAAAGACCTAGAAAATACTTAAACATTAGTACAAGTGGGTGGGCGAGACAAGTGTCATTTATCCCTATGCAACGACCTCTCTCCCATCAGCGGTCTGCTGAACCGACGTCTGAAATCCAAACTGAAATGCAGCCTGATGAGTATAGTTTGAGTCACATACTACGCGCCAACAATGGTGAAAGTTAAGCCAGAAGGAGAAGACAAAGAAATCATTCAATATAAAATACGTGCATGTATAGCTTATATATGACATGTCTATTAACCGACTCCGATTCTGGGAAGCGAGCGGCTATGAAATGAAAGAGATGCAAGAGCGAAAAGCGTAATACAAAACATGACTTGAATGAGGAGGGATACGGGTTATACGACACAAAAAACTAATACATATAGAGCAGAGACTGACATTCATGATAGGACCGGAAAATACCTCTTGATCAAAAGTAAACGGTCTTGCATGAGCAAAGCAATCAATTTCAGTGGAGAAAATGACTTTCCTTTTGACCACTTTCTTTGCTTTTCGTCTCTCCTTGCTTATTGCTTGCTTCCCCCTTTCACTTTGTTCCCGCTGCTATTACATCCATTCTCTCTCGCCTCTTAAAAGAATATGGCATACTTGTACCATCTGGAATGGACAGGGACACAGACTACATTAATGTAGCAAGCTGTATATAAAATGTATTCGGGTGACAACATTCCTCATTCATTTAACTGTTGTTACATTTCTAGTATCTTCTCAAGGAATTTTACCTTAAGCCTTTACTTGAGCACAGTTCTAATGCCTCTGCCTTTTCATTCAGACATAGGAAAATTGCATACTTCCACCGAAACAACTATTACTGCTGCTCGTTTTGTCAAAGGAAAAGTTTTGGATTATGTAATTCCGGGATAAGTGACGGAATCCAATAGAAATGCCTCAGCAAGACTGTGAACCTCACTCCAAGTTTATGCATGAATTACTTGCTTTAACATGATAAAAGGTGTAGTCATAATGGCTACGGTTATGATGATGTTTGACCAAGACCAAATGCATTGAGACAGTTGGGTGATTTGGCTGATGGAAAGAAAGCTGAAGCCAAGAAACTTCATCCTGCCATTAAGACTGGTTGTTAGTTGTTGTTAGTATTTATCAGCTCCCAAAGACAATATTTCGCAACTCAATCAGTCCGTGGGAATAAAACGTAGACGTGCTACAATACATAGCGAAGTCGACCTACGGGACTCGAAATTTTGTTGAGATTGTTTCGTTTTTTACTGCTCAAGTTTATATTGTGAGGAGTGTGCCGTAAAATGGGAATGGTATTGAAACAGGGTACATCTTAACACTTCAACACTTTTGTATGATGTGAAGTGATGTGGAAACTAGTTATAGGACAGTAGCATTGTATTCAGGGATTCATCGATGTGCAAAGTAAAAATACAGTTGAAAAAGTGAAGCCCATCATCACATCACTATCAGTCCATTTCACTGTTTGGAGACTGGAGTACGAAATCGGTTGTAAAACCTGTACGGTAGGTAGGGCATGTCATCATCGATGAAGCTAACAAAATTTCCATTTGTTTCCAACTACAACAGCCTGAGCAAACACCACTTTGTTGGGGCACATGGAAAAGCATTGAATTGACAAAAAATCGGATCTTCATGACCTTATTCGTTAAGTGTTGTGTATTTCTACAAAAAAAGAAACGATAGTTCGACTCCTTTTGTTCCGTGTTGAAACATGAACTACGTGGTGGGGTCGATATGTTTTCGCTTTACAAGTATATTTGTTTAAAGGGAACATGAGATGATGTAGTGGTAGGAGTGCACTTGTGATTTGTGTACATACATACAAAACTAGAAATGAAAATGGGGAATACAACATGTGTAACATTAAATACAGTAATTCTCATCTCAACTTTCACTCCCTCGCTTTGTTTTTTTTTTGGTGAAATTTTCACCAACTTTGCCGCCGTTGCCGCATCTCTCTGACTTTAAGTCAGGAGAAGAGGAAAGGGAACAAAAAAAAATTCCTTTCTTCTTCCATTTCGTCAATTTCCTGCCTATTTTTTTGAAATGGGCAAGAAATAAAACTACATGAGGAGGGACAAACACAATGCACCGCGGCGACAAGTGAGTTGAGTTGTGATATATGTATGTGAATACAACCCCGTGCTACGTATTCATCTCTATTCAGTCCTCAAACAAAGGACTCGATAGGAAATCAAAAAGCATAAAGTTCAACATTTTCTCAATTTATTCTGTTAAGTGGAGAGTTGAAATTTGCACCTTATCTGGGTCGTCATTTTTTGAACTGTGATGGCAGCAGCAGCTCACTTCTAATATCTTCCTGTCAACCATTATGCACGTCAAAGAAATGGGGAGAGTTCCTGGAAAACAGGGAAAAGGACGTGGATGGGCAAAGTGAAAAAATATGTTCACACAACAAGTACGCTCCTCTCTTCGACTGTAAAAGCAATAGGAACTATAATGGGTTGAGACGGATGTCCTTTTTATCACAAGTGTATTGGGTGGTAAAAGGGAGCCGGATATTATATTATTTTCATGCTACACGGTGAAAGTATCCAAAATATGTACAAATGGATTGAAAATGGAATTATATTAAATATTAAACATCTCATATACATCCAAAATGAAATTAAAGTAGATGGAACAGGGATGAGATTCTTATTTTCGTCCACCAACTTTTTTATGCATGTGCATTCATACATATATTTTCATAACAGGAGGAAGCCACTGGAATGCACTTTTCCTCCGTAATATTCTTTGGTGAAAACAGTGACGGTGGTGTGGTGTGGTGTGGCAGTGCACACATGCAATGTCCCATCTTCTCTCCTGCTATATTTTGCCACTGCTATTCATCTCTCCGAGAAAAACATGTTCTTCCCTTCTTTTTTGCTTCAAGAATATAGTTAAAATCTTAAAAGAGAGGTTGGTTTCTAAAGAAGAATAAAAGTTGAAAGAGTAACTGGTACAATATGGGATGAAAGTGGTGGCTGGTGGTAGAGTTTGTATTACTGGTGGTGACGACGGTGTGGTGGTGGTTGGTGTAGCCAGACATTTATACTGCTCCCAGGCTGCATACAGATGGATATGATATAAGCATTAGCTCCACTTCCCTCTACTACTGTTCAGTTGAGTGAAATGAACGAGAAATGATTCAATATGAAAGACGCCGCTCTTTACGTGTTGTCGTGTGAGCTTACGCTACTACTAGCTCCTATTTATCTGCATATATCTTGGTTTTTTTTACTCTCCACTTCATGGGATCCTTTTTGCTAGGCAGATTTTCAAACACTGGCTTCCCTCTCCCTTCCACTTTGAAGATGTATAATGCTAACAGCACTAATAATAGCAATAATAGCACCTAAAAAGGAAAAATCGAAGATATCAAATGTATACGACATAATATCTTTTTCTTTACCTTCACCACCCTTTCTCAATAATAGTGTGTTATGTACACCGTGATGTGATGTGCTCTATGTTGAAGGCTTAATCCCTTTCCGTAATATGAATACACAAGTTTCTAAAATATCCCATAAACTAGTAAAAAACCTAATGCTAACAATATAGGCCAGAAAAAAAAAGTGAAAGTGAGAAGGGAAAGTAGAATGTGTGTGAACAAGGGGGAGAAAGAGAGAAAAAGGAGAAGATGAATGATATTGGGATTGGCAGTTTCTATTCTGAGAGGCAGTTCCTCACGCTATAACAAACAAGTGAGCAATGTTGCTGGGAGCAATCACTATGATGGTAAAATGATGGTACCTTGACGTATTACCATATTAAAATACTTCATATATTATGTACACTCTCGGTCCTATGAGTGCGCGACATACATCAAGCAATGAGGGTTGGATTGGAGAGACGAAAGTGGTGAAAGAAAATGTGGTAGATGTACATGTTTGTCTTTGTTACGTACACACAATAAACCAAACCAATCGCCCCTCTTGGAACACTTGCTTCAGCCAGTTTGGTAACACTCAAGCGCAGCCTAATACGATGTGAGCGTGTTCATGTAAACCGAAGTGCTGAAGTAATGTAACTTTCACCTTCCTACTTATACATTCATACTTTAGTTTTTTTCAGATAAATTCTCATGTCATGTGAAGACAGCTCTCTGAATATCTGTTTTCCTATTCTTTATTAAATTATTTGGGTGACATTGTGACACCTTAATTCAACATGCTTCAAAGTAATGTAATCAAACTGATAGGCTCCTTTGTTCTTTTATTCAGCTACAGTACACTTGAGCCCGTTCCCTTTTTCTCGCTCCATTTTGTTTTTTATCATGTTCTAAAGATTTTTATGGCATCATCATCATCCACCCTATTCCCCATACCGTTTACCACCTTTTTTGCTGCTTTTAGTGTCACCAATTTGACATAAAATGATGATGTTCTGACTCAGTCAGTTGAATTGTACGGTCGGTCTTGGGATTAGGGTTGAGACTGAAGGATTTGATTACGCTGACATTATGTTTCCTCACAAATGGTACCACAATGGCGGCAACGGGAGAGATGATGAGAAGGATGCAGGTAAACGTGTGTCTTGAAACCTATACATTATGTTTATATAGCTAATTGTAACAAGGTACAAAAGATGAAGCAGTCTGCTTTGCACGTGTTTGTCATTCCCTGCCCTCCGATAATGAAAAAATGGTTGAAAATATATGGCTCTGAAAATGGACAGTAAACACGCAGTCTGGGCCCTACAGAGATGAAACAAGTTTATGTGAACGTAAATCTGTTCTCTCGTGATTATGAGCAAAGGGAACGATCTACCCACACTGTGTTTTTGTCAGGGAAACAAAATTGGAAAATGCGAAGTCATCAAAATGTAGGTAAAATTAATCGATGCTACAGATTGTGACCAAGTGGAGAAGGGGAGTTCCCAAAACACATTATTTATCAAAGCATAAGAAAAAAAGGAAGATTTTAGTTTCATCACAAAACTATGTAGTAGCACCACTTCTCTTATATCCAATATCTATGTATATGATTTTTACTACTCATGTGAGATCCAGATCCAACTTGTTCTTCATGTTTCGTCCTCCTTTGGAAACAGGGTTTGGCAAAGTTTCTCTGTTGCTGTCTTTGTGCGATTTTCTCTGGTCTCCAGGATCTGTTGCCTCGACGTGTACACAAGCACAAATGTATTATTCGTCAAGCTCCCGCGGATGGTGTAAGGTTTAGCATTCATCTAAACTTTTTCTCATCAAGTATTAGGGATTACTGATTATGTTAGTGGCGTTTGCAATATAAATTTATCATCAGAATGTTTCACGAGAAGTTTTACAGGAGGTAATTTATTCCATGCTCCACATCAGTATTCTCCTCCCCATATATTTTGGTAAATTCGAGTTAGTCGATTGGAAGATATGTTAAAAACAGTAATGTTGAATATCCGCATAAAATATGGGAGTTTAATAGCACGTTAAAGCTTCTCAAACATGTTCGTTGGGGGATTGGGGAATCATTGTATAGGAAGTGTGAACGGTTTGTTTTCATCATATTTTATGAGGCATATATTCGTGTCTTATTTACCAACTCCGAATCCACCTACTTACTTCACTGTATGTACCGACAAAAAAACTCGGTTGCCAGAAACTATATCATAATCTCATTGATCTGTAAGTGTCTTTAAAGACGACGTTATGCAAGTAGACAACTGAGGTATTTTTACATTATCGCGTATTACATGTTGTATTTTCCCTGTGAGCCCGATACCGAGAAAAGTGTTTGCTCATATCGTGCTGGAGAAAGGACAAAGAATTCTTTGAACGTCCATATCCTGAACATGTATGTATTGACAATGTATTTGTGTAATGGCAGCATCATGCCAAATAATGGAGTTTTCCTGTCCTCCTGTCACCAGCCTTCCAGATCTTGAAGAAATATACGGGAAACCTTTTTATGTGAGCTCACGTTGTATTCAGGGTGAGACGGGAGAAAGGATGAAAAATCTCGCCGATTTTATTCAATTTTGGGGGTTAACATGGAGATGATATCAGGGTTATGTTGAAATATACGGCTGCTTGGTAAATAAATGTTTATAATTGTGCTCCAACTGGCAACAATGTAAGCGCTCTCACGATTACCGATTATTTTAAGATATTCCGCTCGTCGGTTCACCATCAATTGTACACTGTTGTTGGCAACTTTCTTTATAACGTCTAGGTTTATAGGCTCTCAATTCTTCAGCTTGTCTGTTTTCCTAAGAACACAAAACATGTGGTACGACTCAAGGGCAACATTCAAAAATGTAATGGTGGGTGAAACCCCTAAATTTTTCCCATGATTTTGTACATCAAGTTAATGAAGTAAATACGTGGTGTTTATTCAGTCCTCTTCAACATTTCATGCTAATTGAATAATTTTCCCGTAATTGGATCTTAAAGTTTTATACTACAGCTCCGTCGTCAACAAGCTATATCAATCTTACTGTCCTTCAGAAGTTAGATGACACGGATTCCAAATAATATATTGATGCTTGATGGTCATTACCAAAATTCTTTCCAAACATCCTTCCTTTTCTGGCAAAGAATGAAGTTTGGGCGTTTATTCGCCAACAAAAATGCAATGAAGGAATCTTTTTCGGATGAAAGAATGTGAGCAGCGCTTTCAAGTGCGGGGGAAAGGAAAATGATCTGATAATGTGCATTATATGGACTGACTCTGCTCATAAGTATTTTGATTTATGAAGTCAGAATCCGAAAGTTTTCACGAAAGCGAAGATTGCTCTTTCCACCAAAGCCAGGTACTGCCACTTAATTTATTACATGAAGTCAAGCACCATTTTACTTGTGAATAGGGAACAAACATCGTCTGCGCTCAGTCTTTAGTCCACGCTACTTTCTATTCAGATTCTTGCTCATTCAATTTTATACTCTGCTGTCGGTGTACCGTGCACATCTCATATTTGTCTTACAAAAAGATTTGTTTGATGGTGGGAGAGCGTTAGAGGGGGTAGAACAAGGTTGTAGCCTCGGAACACTGCTTCTGCTCCAAAAGAATACACTGTTGTGGGGAACGATGTATATGTGAGTAATGAGATTTCCTTCATTTATTTCGTAAATTGGAATTGCATTCAAATTTTATGAGGCATATGGTTTATACAAATTACCTTAATCAGGCTTAAGGTTTCTGTGGTGAATAGGGCATTCAAAGTTACTGGCATTGGGGAACCGCAAGCATCTATTTCTTTGGAAAATCTAGAACAAACTCATGGAATCGGCTGTTACCCCAACTTGTTCATTCCCTGCGTTCAAAACTGCGGTTTGATCACACTACCACAACGACCTTACAAGCCGATTCCTATACACACATTCAACATTAGAAATGCAATTTAGCAGCCTTGGTTTGTGCATTTCCCTCAAAAGTCACCCGATGCAAAACTACCCACTGTTTACGTTGATATAGAACTTCAAAATTGTGGCGACAATTGCACAATGTGTTTAAACAAATAATCTCAAAATAGTTTTAGAATCGAGAAATATACTTTTCAAATAATAACTGTTTTAATTCATTTTTAGACACAAATGTTTTTACTTGCGTTTACACGAAAAATCTTTTGTTCTATTTAAAAATTAAATTATTATTGAAATTTCGATTTTAGCACAAAGATCACATTTAATTCTGAAGAGTTATTCGGACACAAAGTTTCGCTAGTTTCCTGCCTAATTTTAACCATACATCAACAAATGTTTTCAACCATATCTATTTTAATCATAAAATCAATACACCCAGCGGCTACTATGAAGCTTCAAATTATGCAGGTACGCACAAAAGACTCTGACTTAACACTTTGCAGCTCCAAAAAGTTAAAAACTATGAGTGAACTTTCATGTTTCAGATTGTCTAAATGTTTTTATAATTCAAATTCTGCATGAAAGCTTTGTTTCAGGGATCCTGCTAAGCATACGCACATACAGTAATGGTACATCTTAGGCATTAATACTCTCTAAATGGAGCTAAATCGAACTGAAATTTAACTTGCAAAATGTTTGAGCTTTTTTAAATGTAGAACTTTTTTCCGTCCGTACATTGCACTCTTTCCCAGGAAGCGTACCACTGCCACAACTTTCACCACTTTTTTAACACTGTAAATCCATTTCTATGCAAATACATTCACATTTTGTATTATAAATATTTTTGCTCTTTTTTGCCATTCAGGCATATCGGTGTTCTTAAACTTGTTACGTATTATACTTTTGTTTCAGCGTTTCTTGTATTCGACATTCGATACTGCTGAATACATAACGGGTAGTTTCTGATATTGCTACGCTAATTATTATTCCAGTGGAACTTAAACATTTTTTTATGAGGTACAGGCAACGAAATGGAATTATTTCGTCACTGTTTGTTAGAGTGTCTTGTCGTCGTTACAATTTAAGCACTGTCTAAAGATTCTTTAGGGATTTTTACTGCAGTATTCTCAAGCGACTTTTGTTCATGAGCAAGGCAGTCTCGTCGAGAGTGCATTATTGATTCCATTCACTTGATTCACTGCATTTGAACGGGTAACTGTAACTGACTGTAACAATCAGCTTCATGATTCCCTTAAGCTTCCTTCATAAACTTAATCGAATTTGTAGTTAATTTTGCTCCCGGCATTACTCATTTATTCCAAGAACCAATGACCTAGTAACCCTAAAACTTTTACGGCTGGGCAGGTCTTAGGAAGCAATGTTGAGGAAATCATGGTGTAAAGTTTCCTCAACATGATCCCATCAGGCATTCATATCCATCATACAGTTCGTGTTTCATGTTGAGCACGCATTTTGAGCAACCGATGATGAATGGTAAACAATCATGTACATGTCTCACATTCTTTTTTCACTTTCCACAGGCTTCCAAAATAACACAAAATCCACCAAATTCGATTCCAGGCCAAGCTCAATCCATTTTTTAAGGGAAAACAGAATGATAGTGAAGGACAAGACAAATTGTTCAAGATTTTTTTCCTTGCAAGATTTTACCAGTTCGACATTCATTCCTTTCATGTATTAGAAAAAGAAAGGGAGAGGAAACTGCAGACCTTACATGTTGACTAGCATATTATATTCCCCAACGTATTTTCTTTCACTCATTTCTTTTCATCATGCGTGCCATATATGAATCTTTAGTGTACTAAAGTCTGCAATGGCAAATAAAATACACATTCATGAACACACACTCAACCTCAACGCTGAAAAAACGCCAGAAGAGTTTAGTAGACAGTATAAGTTATCTATACACTAAGGTCCCAAATTTGAGCAAGTTAGCAAGCAAACCACAGAGAGAGAGAGAGAGATCTTATTTTTTGAAAAGGAAATCATCTTCTACTTCCTTCATCATTTTACTTTTCTCAACATCTTTATCTTTTGAGTCAGTCATCTTTTGCCTGTTCTAAACATACACACACAAGAGGTCTTGCTCTCTCCATTTTGCCTTCCAGTGGAACCAACCCAACCTCATCTTGCCAGTTCCCAGTTGCGGATTTTTTTTGTACAACTCCTTCTATGTGCATTTAGAAAAGAAGATGATGATAAGAAGAATGAAATTGAAAAGTGAAAGTATAAAATAAGCATTCAGCAGATAGGAAGGTGGAGGTGGTTGTTAATCTTCTTCTACCGTTGTGCTGGCGGTGGTACTACATGCTAATACGAAGCATCAATAACAGCAACAGAGAACAAGTACAGCTCACATGCATGAACACCACGACCAACACATCACCCAACTCAAACTGAGCTAGATATCGCATCATGCCTTAAAAAATTATATCTACATAAGTACACAACAAACTGATAAACGTGACATGCAAACGCTCTATTCTATAGGAGTCTCCTCCTCGGCTCTCACCACAGATGCAACGGAGAAGTGGTGTGATGCCACTGCCAGGGAAAGTCCTCTCTTCACATCACACAGTGAGCGTTGTTTCTTCTGGAAACGTTCGTTCTCTTCATGCTCATAGAATGGATGATAAAGTATGAAATAAACTACAAGTCAGCACAGAGCCAAGGAAAAAAATGCAGAATAGAATTTCTGTATGCTTGTTTAATGTGTTTTGTCAGTGTTTTCCGCAGCTTCATTTCCGTCAAATGGCAATTTCGTCGGTTGGTAGAAACATAAATATTTTTGCGGACGGTTCGCAAGCCTTAAGAAATATGTTTTGGCTAAGACAACAGGGATGGCTGAGATCCCCTCATTAATATAATCGTTGTCTACGTGAGAATTTACTGTTTCAACGTTCAGTTTTGCGACTGCCTGAATGTAAAAAACGGTTACCTCTTTGTCTGTTACGGAAAATGGGAAACTACATTTATGTCATATAAGGTAGTTAAACACGAACAATAAATATGTATAGGTTATGGCTCCGTCCTTTCTCGAAAATATTCCTGAAAGCAAAAAAAAAAATCTTGTATTCATTGCCGCAGCAGAATCATGTCGGCATTTTAGAAAGCTTGGATAGGTAAGCCTGTCGTGTAGGCAGACCGAAAATTAATATATGAAGGCATGAATTCTTTATTGGTATTTGCTGAGCTGGGTATTTAACTTTTGCACTGTAAGGATAGTTCGAGTCTATGGATTAATGTCAATGGGTTTGCAATGATTCTCCATAAACTGGTCCTTCAGATTGTAAATCAAAAAGATCAGGGGAACCTTTGTGAAGCTCGTTTGATGTTATCCAGTCAGACCAGACACGTTCGAAGTTGAACGATCAAATCTCACTTTACTTTATGTATATGTATCTGTGAAGATAAAAATGAAATAAAATGCCGACTGGTGACAGGAAATGTCAGTGACAATAAAAATGATTGTAAAATTCCACTACGTTACATGAACGGTCATGGATTTCTCACAATAGGTTGAGTAATAAGATTTCATTCACTGCAAACAATATTTAACTCCTTTAAGTACGTAGATGTAGGTGTAGGTAGCTCATATTCCAGAAATTTGGTGCAAACTGAACTATAAATGTAGATATGCGTTACTTCCTGATTTTGCTGGCTTCCGTCAGAAAAGCTTGACTCGCTAATTAGCCAATTTTGTGAGTTGACTTGAAAAGGATGGCAATTTCCACCTTCATGAATCAAACGCAGTTTTCTTAGTTTGTAATACATATTTCTTCGTCATCAACGAGAAGCGAATATCTAAACAGTTATTTCCTCCACTAATAGAAAAGAAATAGTCATAGCTATTCTGTTGGTACGTTTATTA
>JAQGAP010001303.1:0-21136 GCA_034697805.1 Orchesella bifasciata | reverse complement strand
CTCCGTATCGGCTTTAGGATTTTAGACTACAAATTATTTTCACTGATTCCTTTGTTCTTCTACAATGAATACCTTTATTTGAATAAGAATAGCACGGACAGAGAAAAACATTAGCTGGCTTGGGATTGTGATAAAGGGATATTTTACTTTGACATCTTGAGAGACGGAGAGGCGTGTTTCCGAATGCCGATTTTCTAGTATCAAAGCAGCAGCTTGACAACTATGGTGCACAATATATGTATATAGCACTCATTTCTTGGTGGTTGGATGCTTCACAAGAGGATTTGCAAAATCTTATTAGTTTATCCTGAAGGCATTCTTGATGAGATTGACCGTTTGCTTGAAAAGAAATGAAACGAGCTCAGAGGTCTAAACGAGATTACTGCATAATATCTTTTACTTCATCTTCCTCTTTGTCCTAAGTCAGTTTCTACCATTTTTACGTAGCATAAACACATACATACAAAGAAATACAAGGACGAATATTTGGAACTCCACTCTCCTCAAAAGGTTTTTTCACTAGAAGACTGCAAACATGATGATAAAAATGAAGTTTTCTTAAGACTACAAAGAAGCAACTCACACAAAATATAATCAGTAAACGTGTAATATAATATACCTCACTGGGTTACTGCATGCTGTATAAAACCTAGTTTTTATATATGCTGAATGAGAATCCGGGAGAAATGGAAATTTTTCATTTCCTAAATGAGTTTGTAAGCAGGATGAGTTTCTTTGTTGTTAAACTGCCAGCAATATAATTTACGCCGTCAGAAGTCAAATAGACACAGGTACTGTTGTGCCTTTCGTTTCGCACTGATGTTCGTTCACATTTTTTTTTGTGAACCGTAAAGATGGGCCTTTCTCTAGTGCATGTGCTTTATATATGAGCATCAACTTGACACAGTTAGACATATCCTAAGATTATGTACTACAAATAAGGTGCTTTGGACTAGACTAGACAAGGTATATCGAATACGAGTATGTTTAATGCTATTTATATGTCTTATATAAAGACATGTGCGAATTTTTCAAGGTGCCTGATTCGTAACACATGCCCATTTCACAGTCTAGACACACAAAGGTATGATAACACAGGTATAATAACAACATTACCAAAAGTTTGAATTACTAAATACATGTGTCTTATCTTAAGCAGAATGTAATAAAAATTAATGAGTGTGGAAACTGGAGAGAGCGCGTGGCACGGTAGTCTTGCTTTCTCCAAGAAGTATAGGGATTCTGAGTGAGTGTATACCTATCTGATAACTAGTATCAACCTTCAGCTTCAATATATGCTCAAAGTATAAAACTTTTGTAAAGAAGGTACTCAAGATATCACTAATTACAGGGTGAAATTTTCTCTACACGCCAACCTACAGGATGAATTTATTTTGCATCTAAAATGCATTAACTATCATTTCCTAAGAAAGTCTACGCTTAACGTTTTGGAACCTGCATTTACATTCTATACTTCCTATTCAAAGACATAAGAAGACCTCATATTCAAAACCCTTTCCCTTCAGTTACAGCATATGTATTAAAAGTATATTATTTGACTCCGCTTTAAAATTAGTTTTCCTACTCATTTGTTTTTAGAAGTAAAAAAAAACTTTCCTTTGCGTTCTGAGCTAGCTTTTTAAAAGTTGCTTTTAAAACACTCAATTTTCAATTCCATACGGTTTACTTGGTGTAGAACACACATAAGCATTATTTTTCCCATTCCATCCTCGTCTCATTCAAGCTACTACTGAAAGAAGTCTCTTTTCATTTCATTTTGGTATTTTCTGTGTCTACCACGGCACCATTATGACTACGGTGTTGGAAGCTGGTAGAGTAGCTTGAGGATTCGCCGTCTTAGTAGTCAAACAATATAAGGCACTATAATGAGGACTCCAATGAATCCCCAGGAGAGCAACATTTTCTATCAACTCATAGAATCTATCTAGTGTTCAACTAGCAACACTCTTTCGAAGGCACAGAAATAGAATCCTAGCTATACGTACTTTTTCCTAGTTGTTCATATGATGAAGTAGTACAACCGCTACATAAAATAGGACTTGACTTGACCGACGAACGAGAAGGAAATTGAATTACAGTGAAGATAATAGCAGCAGCGCACAGAGATGTGAGTGGTGCTTCTCTCTCCAAACCTGGTCTTCCTTTCCAAAGGATATCGACTGTAGATATACCTTTTGATGCCCTTATGATTATATATAATCATAATGATGAATGCTCATCTATGTATATCCTCGCTCACACATATAACGAGCTTCTACTAGGAAACTTTGCCATAAAATTGATTGTGTTGTTCTACCTTGTCTCTGCATAGATAGTTGAGAGTAATGGTGGAAGCCTCGTATTGCACCCACATGAATTTCATAATATTACCTTCATAATATTCAATCTCGTGGAAAATGAACTGCCAAATGCCCTGTAGTAGATAGTTTGGAAAACAAAATACAAATACACTTGGGCTTACATTACATAACTTAATCTTGTCTATATTTCTCAGTCCCTTTCACCCAACATGATTTAACACATTGCCAACCGCACTGCACTCTCCTTCGCTTCAATTTTGCATTGTGGTTATACGTAAAGGTAATGCAAGGTGAAACGTTTCGCAGCTCATGAGTGAAAGTTTATCATCCACCCACTTTTATTGGTAGTGAAAGTGTCGTTTAGGAAAAAAATTACGTCTTTAGATTATCGTATGCATACAACACAGCACACAGCGTGACATTTTGAACAGCAATCTCAAGTTTCCAACATGAAATTGATGCCAAACCACCTTTTGTAGTGGTGTGTAAAATTTTGACTGACAGTAATAAATTAAGACATATGTGTTCATAACGATAATAAATTAAATTTGAGAGGAAAAGTAAAGGAAAGTAAAATGCTCGCATTCATAATTCACGGCTTAACACGTCGTACTTATTGCACTTCTAATACTTCTTGCTCATTTTAGGAAGAGAACAAGCTAGTAGTATGTTAGATAACTTATGTTACTGAAAAATTAAAGCAAATACTTACCGTGGGTAGAGCACATATTTCCAGAATTTGCTTGCCGTCACCACTTGTTGCCGTAGTTGAGTTGTTGGAAAGAAGCCCGGACTGATTTACTAACAACGATAAGTAGTAGCATTAAAGTGAAGAAATAAATTGGGCTGACGTTGGAAGAACTTTTTGGCTATCGTAGAAAGCAGCTATATATCTCTTATTTATAACGACGTGAGTATGAGTAATGATGAGTTGTTGAAAAACACATTTAAATTGGTAGTGCTGAGTACTGTAGTCACATTATTGATTCAACAGCTCGGCACCATCTTTCAGCAGCAGCACCATGAACTGAAATAGTTTTTTGCTGAAGAAATGTGGATAGTCGATGCCTAGACATTATCACTTTTACGAAAGCGTTGATTATTATTTATTGACATATATATTATCGCAGTTGATGAGGAATGGGAAAGGAAGGGAGATGAGTGTATATTGGCATTGTTTACGTACTCCGCATAAAAATTGTTTATAAGATGTACAGAAAACGAGACTATGATTGGCACAGTTCCAGAAGGTTCACTCAAAATGCTTGTTCAAACTAGCTTTCATCCAGGGAGCAATTTTCTAAATCCACTGAAGTAGATTTGGATGGCCTCTTGAAACTCAGGTAACTGAAAGTTTTCGCTGGCTTGTGCTATGCCACTGCAGCTGCTGTTTTCACTAAAAGTGGTAATGATAGTAGAGGTAGTGGTGGTGGTGGTCCTTTTCGCTGTTGTGATGCCTTCACTGCTACGGATGGGATGTGCATTCTTCAGACAAACCAACGCTGAGGTGTTTGCTTTTGTTGATGGTGGTGTAACTAAAAGAGCGTGGAACATATTTGCACTTCGGTCTTGAGAAATCATCTCTTAGTAACTTTTGGTAGTTTCAGTATTCTTAGCTTTATATATATATATGTATGTATGTGATGTTATGAAGCACAAAGCACACACGGTTTTGGACTTCACATGTTTGTTTGCTTTCATTTCAGCTCTGAATACTTGGGTGAGCTATATAACACGGTCGACAGCACTCTTAAAACGAATATTCTTATTGTCCCACACAATATCTCTCCCTTCATACCCTCACGTTTTTGTGAATCATATTCAAGTTTCATTTCTGCACGTATTATTTCCGGTTGCGAAATACATATATGGAGTTAACAAGAAAAGTAAGCATGGCATTTTCCCATCATTCGTAATGAAATCCCATTTGAAATGTGAAAGAAAGCTGGGAGTGTGCTTTTGAAGAAGGATTCAATTCAATGGTGGCAGTGTGGGGAAATTTTTTGAGAAAAAGTCACGTTCATACCACACGTGAGTCCAACCGAGTTTGCTTTGCATTGTACATTTCATCGTGATGATTAAAACTTGTTTTTGTTGTATAATCAGTCACTTCAATTCATTCATACTACATCCCGTACACACACTTCTTTAGTACATCAATTCAGTTCTGTTCTACCACTACGCTAATTCTGTACTGACGTGGGTTGAATGAGACTAATCGTCAGTAAGAACTTTGAAGCCTGCTATGTATATAGTTTCGATTAGCTGTTGGGGCTGAAAATCTGAAAACCCAGTGTTCATCACTATTATAAGCTGTACAAATTATCTATAATGCTCTACTTCGATAATAACTACCAAACATTTACGTTACACACATGTCGCTATCTCGTTGTTTGGAATGGTGAGACTGGAAACGCAGGTAAGAAAATATATACTGTAATGTAGTCAATTATACTGACACAAGTGATTGAACTATCAGTTTAGATTTATACAAAGTTTTAAGTAATCGTGAATACTTTTGAAAATGTTCTAAAAATGAGGATCACAGGGTTTTGGAAGTGACTGAATATTTAAAATTGGGAAAGGATCTGCCAAATTCTCACAAACCTTCAATTCAAAACAACTAACTTTCTAAAAGTGGCAGTCATTCAGTGCTGAAACTTATACTAGTGATGTGGTTATATACCACATTAGTCTACATTGATAGCTTGTCCATCGAACTGAAGTGAAGGAATGAGATGAAACATGTATACCTTTTTCTGTATCTATGCTTATGCCATAAGTTTGGACCAAAGTAAATTCTCAGGCATCGGAGAAAGAACCACTTTCACGTCTCTTTTCATCAGTGTAAACGGAAGCTCTTCTCACTTAAGGTACCTTTTACATTCATATGCTCTGCCATGCCATGTAATCTACTACGAAATATGCGACCATACAATTTAGTTTCTGCCTTTGCATTTACATCTCGCATAAGGTAACTAACTCCACGGCGAAAGTATACACGTACTTCACTGTCAGTACCCGTAGTACGTTTTAAATAATTTATAAAGTTATTTTATGCGGAATAGAATACAACGTCTATTGTTGGTTTCAAACCCAATGCACCATGATACTTTTGTCCTGCCGGTTTTTTAGAATGAATTAGACAAGGGGTCCAAAGAGAAACTATTTTACAACTCGCTAAAGTTTGAATGGCTGAAACTATACTTTCAAACAAAACTTTAAGTTTGTTTTCAGTTAAAAGTTCGTTAGCAAGAAATTGATAAATATTTCATGCGTATTTCAAATTAAAATGTAATATTGTCTGGAAAACAGCGGAGCATGTCACCCAAGTTTATACGCTGGCTTCATTTCATTTACATTTCGTATAATAATTTCTTAGTTCCAACTACAGAAAGCTAAAAGAAATTAAACTTGCTGTCATAAATATTTCCTTACAACGCAATGTCAAGCGACTAGGAACAACATAATAAGTAAAATACTAATAATTCTCTTACGTAAAATTATTGGCGTCAATAAAAGTTATTGGTTTTTGCATAATCATTTTCAAGTAATCTTATTTTCTCGAAATGTCATATCTTACATGTCAAATCAATATTTTTGTGATAATGTTGTAAATAACGCGTCACCTGTTGAACGTTCAGAATAATACCTTCAGTAAGTGTTCCAAGAAATCGAGTCTCAATCTTTTGTGTTGGGCTTACAAAAAGAATGCAGAGATTTTTCGGATAAGTCATTTTTTATAACAATCGTTTTGAGCAACTTCACTCCAACAATATTATGAATTGTGTACTCTGGGGCTTCCATTCACAAATATCATGAACCACTGTGACTGTAACATTGACACAAAAGACAAAATCATGTATGCGATCGAGAACATGTAGATTACAAAGGCATTTCTTAGTTTTGGGAACAGTCAATTCAGTTTTATGTAATTAGTGCAGCGTGCAGCAGCTAAATTGTTAAGTTAGTTTTTGGCCATCAATAAATGTTTGAGTCTGTGACATCGTAGGTTTCTATTACTAACACTAAGTTAAGTGAATTAAATTATATTAGAACTTTCTTACTCCTTGTGTGCTTGGTCGACATGGTTGGTTATGTATGGTGGTTGGTGACAAACAGCGTTTACTTTATAACCTAGCTTTCTTCAACTTTGAATTTGCCGTTTGGCACTTTTATGAGTTAATCAAATAGCTTAAATAAATGAAAGTCTAAGATAATTTAATACAATGTAAATGATCGTTACCCTTTAGATGCGAACTAATTTAAAGTACAGTTTCAGACTCTTAGCTGTATTATATACTTAGATTAGTATTACCCAAATATTATTCTACGCTATGAAAAGCATAATGTAGATTTTAGTTTAGTATATAAAGCTTGAATTTCTTGTAAGACAGGAAAAACAAATTAACAAACAAAGTTGACTTACTTTTTTGATGAACCCAATCTTTCTCTTGTCTTTGTAATGGCTTAGAGAACTGCTGTCGATTTTCTTAGTTCCGAATGTCACAGATGCATGCAAATCAAGATTTAAAACGTTTAAACCACATTGCGGTTCAAAATCATCTTCATTTATGGTGGTACTACTTAGTTAAACTATACATGTAAGGTCTCGAAATGGCTATCTAGGAAACCATAATATTATAGACCAATATTGTGTTCATTGAAGTTTTTTTCATGAAGACTTTCACCCTCCTAAAATTTCTAAACCCATCATTTCAAAGCTCCGGTATCGTTTACGGACACATAGAGGTTATTTGAGGAGAATAGAATAGAATAATCAAAAGATATTTGAGATCTTGAACAGATAGCTAGTTTTATGGCTGTGTGGTGATGTGCAACAGGAAGGAGCTTGTAAAAACCAACATTGTGAAAGATATTGGAAGGAGTAAAATTGCATCGTTAGGACAAGGAAGGAAGCGAAGATGACGAGTACTTGGATAGTCAGTGGATCAAACAAAATATACACATTTTATGGTGAAAGGAAGTACAGTAGTTCGTATCTCCCCAAGCAGAAGGGATGAAAAAAATTGGATTTTTTTATTCCTTATTCACAAAATACAAAAGTCAAGCTAGAACATCATGCTCTGCTTCACAAGATAGCTTTCTTTAGAACTATATAATGACGATTTTTCTTCTCTCGTGCCAACAACTACTTTTCTAAAACGTGAGTATCCGTACAGTTGCTTTCAATGTTCCACGGATGGCTTACGACACAGTTCATAAACTAACTGAACTACCAATAAATATTGTATGTTTTATCTTGTGTTTATGAGAAAATCCTTGCATAATGTATTTGTATGTCGTCTTTGGATGACGACAACCTGTGTGCGTGCAAGAAGATCATGGCCAAATGACCGGAATCATAAAATGTGACTTGAACGGACTTGCACCCCGAAGGAGTGGAAACCAACTGACAGCTCAATGCCGAACCAAATGGTGGTTAAGCCTTTCGTTTGTTATTCACTTTTGGTACACTGTTCATACCTTGTAATATTTAGCAATGGTGATAATGGTAATACCATAGATAACATATATAAACTCAGAATATCGAGTGGCTAAAACTATCTATGTTACGTTATAATTCTGTAGCACACGTTCGTTGGAAGAAAATCCTCTGGTTTTCTGACTTATTTGGAAGGAAATGCTTGTATTACGCTGGATGAATTAATACTTACAAGATTATATGCGGATGTAGCAATAATGTATAGGAGATTATATCTCATACACCTCGATATCTGATATTACAAGATTATTGTACTTAAGCCTTTTTATGTTCGCTATAGATTGTACTGCTGAACTTAGGTACAATTGTAAACTAGAAACGAGAGTTCTTTGCTTCCACAGCACAAAAATCCACCAAATCGGACGCGGTCTGCTCTGTCCTGTTGATGCCTCATGACTGGTACTGCTGTTCAACTCGAGATGAAATACTTTCACCGAGCCCAGCAAACAGTGGATTGAAAACAGTGTTACAGAAACTAAGGGTTTCAGTCATGGTGAATGTGAGTGCTCCGCTTCCATCGCTTCCATGATGCTGTATATTTTAGAACGAACCGAGGCAGCAGTAAAAGCCAACAGGACTCTCTTTTGGTTTCCTCGCAATGTTGGTTTTAGCAGTTAGCTTGGAATTTGTGTTCGATTCCCGACATTATGCATCTCCGTCTGCTTGCTTGCTTTGCTTCTGCCTACGTGCCACGTTTTCCATACAAATCCTAATGTGCACACTGCTCAGAGATTTTGACATTCTATAGAAATTATCTATATTTTCTTTTCCTGGAGAAAGCATATGAAAATAGCTCCACATAGCTATGGAATACACTCACACTCTGTGGTGACAATTTGTTCATCTTCTTCCGGTCCTGCAAATTGTAGGATATTGTGTGGGGTACCAGGAATTTATAATACTACTCAAAAATTTGTCCTTCCGAGTTTTGGAGTTTTCGAAAAAAATACTAAAAGAAATTTCACATACTAAATATGTAGTGATTGTGTTGAATATAAAAATGGAGACAGCAGCATTCACATTTTCACATCACACATTTCACCTAATATGAACTGTAATGACATCAAAGGTCTTATACTTTTAACATCAGAAAATCGGATTGCATTAAAACAAAATGGTTGCTGGAAAAACCTTGAATGTATATATAAATACATAATCTTAAACAAATAATAAGTGTTGTAAAGAAAATGTGTCACTCATCTTCCGGAAGACGATAATATGATTGAAAACTGGTAAGTTTGAGAGCTGTCAAGCTAAAAGCAATTTCAGAGAATCAGAGATGTAAGTCTCTGCATTCGAATAATGCTTTATTGAGCTGAAAAGCTGCAAAATTTCAACTTCCATGGAATGGCGAATGAATAGCTTTGCTTGATAAGAAATCGTTGATGAACGGACGTTAACAAAGGCAAAACTAAGATGGCTTTTTGTGAGTAAATAAAGGATTCATTCAGAACTGCAGATCGTTTACAATAATGATGTCGTGTCCTAGTTGATTCAGTTCTGGACGCGATGGAAAAGATGCATTCGAAAATTCAAATCTAAGCATGAATCTTTAGTTGTGACTCTTAACGTAGTATCTTTTCTTGTCTCTATAAAATAAGTTACTTTGAGAGGCAATTTTGTTTTTGTTTCAATAAATATTTAATATCAAATACGTACAATGTAGTAAACTAATAACAACTGTGACTGTCCAACTGTTACCACTCGGTTATGAAACCCAATATTTGAGTGAAAGGTATACGTGCTTGTGTAGCGTTATACATCTAAAATCCTGTTGACCTGGAATACAAAGCTATTTAGAGGAAAAACAAGAAAAGTCTCGATAAGCATTTTAAGAGAAAAGGAAGAAGAGTCTCAATGGGCGACAGAAAAAATAAGGAAAATAAAACGTCGAAAAGATAAGTACATGCAGCATCCGAGTGACAACACCATCAGCAATAGGAAAACCACGTAATGTCAAAAGCGGACGGAAATCTAGCCCTTGTTCTGTATATGATGTACTTTCTGTTTATCCAATCTTCTCCTTTCCCTTGGGTATGGATGCGTGAGAAGTCGGTGAAAATGTGGTACATAAAATTTGTGTTTCCCATCCGTATACGAGAAGTATGATATTTTAGGAGCGCCTCAACGTCTCGTCTCCTCGCTTTTTTTGGTTAGCATACAACACGTCTGTATCAGTCGTAGAGACTACCATTCAGAGATACTACCCCATTGTCATAATGTCTTGCTCCTTAAATAAGTTTTCTACCTCCACCTTACCTTCTATTTGCTTTAGAAGAAAGTTAAGAAACGGTTTATTTATTTCTCTGCCTCCATTCCACTTCCCGCTTAAGAGATTATGTGCTCATGTATACCCATTCCTTGCTCAAGGACCATCATTACAGCTAAGAAACTGGATAGTCGGAACTCATGCAAGCAAAAGAGTTAAATGAACAATTCCTCCTAGCCTAGAAGCACATCTTCCACACGTTTTATTTACCGTGGAGCTCTTAAACACATTCGTTATGCTCTGTATAACACAAAGAACGTCAATTTGGCAACAGTTATTGATAGAAAATTGGAAGATTGTAAAAAAAGGCTAGCAGATATCTCTCCCTATTCATATATAATGTATAATATAGTGAATGACAGTATAACATGTTCATATCAACTTCGCATGCATTGTTTCGTATAACATTTGGAGAAAGCACGCATATGTATATACTATCCGCTGTCACTGGTAGTCATAGCCCTGTTGCAGAGGTGGGAGCCCTTCTTGTTCCTCAATGATGGCTTGGAAATATCTGAAAGAATAGGAATATTAGAAATGATCTTACATATGTTAGATGATGGCAAAACGAGCAAATGCTAGCCACGAGAAAAAGAAAAATAGTGAACGCTTGCGCTCCTCGTACTTTTTCATCAACCACTCGAATATTTTCTTCCAGCTTGCTCACCAGCAGGTTCGCTTGAGCTGACGCTAAACCATTTTTGAGGCAAGAATGCTCTCCCTTACACGTCCCTAAAAGAACTATCTGAGAGAAGCAACCACAGAGAAAAGCGAGAATAACCTGCAACAGGGGCTTTCTATACGAGTGATTGCATATGCATATCAATATATTATATGTAGTAAAAAGATTTGCAATATAACAGCTTAGAAAAGAGTAAGCATATGCGTGACTTCGTGCTAGCATCGCTAGACGTAATGAAACTACTACTGTAGACACACACATGTTGTAAGACTCGCTCGCATGATTCTCGCGTTGGAAAAATCATATTCATCATCATAAATGTAATGCTCATAATATGTAAGGCGCAATGCACGCGGCTATAGATGTGGTCTTCTACCAACGTTTTAGTAGACTTCTTTATGGAGCATTTCCATCATTCTCCCCCACCATCCCGTCTTTCATCACAGCAGCAAGTCATTAATTTGAATAAAATTAGTTGGAGAAAGAAAAATAGAAAGTCAAAATGAGTTTTTTCACGGAAGCGACGTGTTTATGCGATTGAAACCGCATTCTAAGAAGAACAGCAATTACATGAACGCTGATTTGAGTAAAACGTTAAAAATGTTCCTCATACACTACAAACCGCAAATTCTAAAACTATATAAAAAAAATTCTAAGCATAATTTGGTATAGGCATGAAAAGCGAGGCATTACAAGTGTGGATTGGCTCACGATGATGTTAATTTTCAGTAGCCATTTTAAATGCTAACTTCACACATTTAATTATTTTGATTCGCATAAATCGCGCCACCTTTGTCTACGATAGTGTAGTGAGTAATAACCACCGTATTGTAAAAGAAAGACGTTACCATTAATTCATACTGGTTAAACAATGGTTGTTTTATTGCTGCAAAAACTCATTGCATTTTACACCACTGATGACTGACTGACTGTCTGATATACCAATATACATACTGAATACTTTATACTCTCATATAACATACATACAATCAATGTAATATGTAATATAATATACAAGAAGGCAGCGACTAATAATGCATGCATATTAAAGGAAACCACGATTTCATGGATCCTTCCTAACTTGGCACATCTACAACGGCATCAAACACCCAGTTGTTCCATCAGTCATTTTTTATTCATAAATATACATATTTATATCAAAACAACTCTCATATATATTCTATTCGTACATCTGAAAAAAAGAAAAAATTCCACAAGGAAAGCGTATTGAGAATCGTCAAAGACGAACACATAATACACCACTATGTTGTGAAAATATTTTTGTTTTGACAGCATCAGAGGTATTTTGGAGAAGCCATGTGCTCATCGCAATCAAGTCATTGCAATGATTGCCACATCTATAAAATATGAAAACATATTATTCAAGAATTACTCTCAATACAAGATCGCATATAAATGACGCTGATTTCGTTTAAGAAAATAACCTGGATTTATGTATTGAGATTTCTCCACCCTTATCAAATTCGCATAGTTTCTACAGGGAATTCCCAATTGAACGATATATCACACACAAGGTTCAACTCAAACGGCAGATCTTTTCGCAAATATTCCCAAATCAAATCTATGTACTCGTATGTTAAAATAATCGTATATATTCAATATTTGCGTAGTGACATAAAGTGCATCCTTAAAGGGCAAGGGTAGGAACAGCGTTATCAATGCACCAATTCACTTTAACGGTAAATTATAATAATTCCGGTGATCGGTGAAACAAACCTACCACTAACTTAATCATTTTAACCGTTGCTAACTTATATAAACCTTACCAAAACACAACGCTATCCACGACCTGATTGAATAAACTGAACTATGAATAGGACGTATATGTACCAAAGTAAACGAAAAAAGTAGGCAGGAAGGTTCCGTTTTTGTTGAGAGCATTCTTCGTTATCCCAGCAACTTTGAAAATTCTGGAAAGAAAGACATTCATCTTTATCAAATGAGTGTTATTTGCCCGTAAACTCACAAAATACACATATAAAATCATTGAAGAAGGGTAACCAAATATTTCGTAAGCTTGAAAATATAAATCTTACATCATATTAATTTTTTTTTAAATATGTCTTAAATACAACAACAAGTACAATTGATTGTTTTGAAAATAAAGTATTGGGCTCATATTAAAAGTATGCTAAGAAAAACGTCGCGACTACCTAAAACAATAGCTTACGTCAGCGCATAGCTGATTTAAAAAGCTTAAGAGCCGGATATTGAAGTAACGTTCAAAGCTGAAAGTCAAAGCTTCCAAAACAAAAATCCTTCAACTACGACGAAATGACAAATATCAGAAGTTATTGTTAGTATAATATCATGTATCATGTACCTTCGTAATCGATTTTTCCGTCCTTATTTAAGTCAGCCATTGTAATCATATTATCTATATCTTCGTCTGTGACCGGTTCTCCTATCATTTCCATTGCCTCTTTGAGCTCTTCCTATGTAATATATTATAAAAACATTTACAACATCTTCCAATTTTTTCAAGGTAAAATATGAAGACGAATAAACATTCAAAGCGATTGCACTTACTCTGGTAATGAATCCGTTCCCGTCTTTATCAAATACTCTAAACGCAGCCATGAGGTCCTTACTGGCATCGTCCGGTATTGCAGCTACAGAGCTTCCCACCCACGCTACAAAATCATGTTCCGTTAAGGAGCCTGTTCCTTTACAACATTAAAAAATGTATGAATATAAATCGTCCACAAAATAAATTTGAAGTAAATTAATATTTCGCGTTGTATGTAACAGTTTTTACCGCTTCGACTCTTTGAGTTAATAAATTCTTGAACCATTTCATCGGGGACAGTTATTCCAAAGTTTTTAAGCATCAGTTGGAACTCTGACACGGATATTCTTCCATCTTTATTTCGATCTAAAAGTCTGAAGGCCATTCTAAGCTCTGAAATGTTAGAAAGAGAATGGGTGACGACTGTTTTCACCCGTATCACTTTGTTTGTAACTTTTTCACATTCAACATTCGTTATAGAATATTGTGATATACATAAATACATAATGTATAGATAAATAAATATATACTCATGCAATTTCCCAATTGTAAAACAGAAAACCTATTCTATTATTTGAAAACTACATGCATAACTTCATACGGGTAATAAATCTTTAAGGAGATAACTAGTACAAGTTTTGAGCTTCAATGCAATTTACGTGTATTCAAAACAATGCGTGTTGCTATTATTTATAGATAACCATTTTGCTAATTCAGTTAGTTTTGCTAATCTCTTTATACCGTCCATGGTTCAGGAAACAGTTATGCAAAGGGATAGTTAGCTGTTTAAAAAATGATAAATTAATGATCAAATTCAAGATGAAGGTCAACTTAAAAAATTTGGTCATATCAAAGTTTTCCTTGTGACATGTATTGACTTTTCTCTTTTGCCCTATGGTACACATTAAAGTATATAAACCACAGCTAAGCCCTAGTTAAGGTCAGTCATCATGGTACTCTTATTAGACGTACATGGAACACTTGACATTGACAGTGTTTTGATCTCATTTTAAGTAAACATTACTGCTGAAATTTAAGAATCGAATATTTATTTTAATCAATTGGTTGCAGTTGGATAGCTGGTAGGCTTCTCATTCAAAGATATATCGTAATAAAATTATCTAAACGTTTGCTTTTCATGGAAAAGGCATTGTTTTCGACTCATAAACACATGGGACCATGCTTGCGCACCCCTACCACAGGTTAGTGGCACCATCACAAGACACGGATTTGTTTTGAGTGATCTACGTGATGAGAGGATGTCTCTTTTGCTTGGGATCTAAAAATAAATTCCATATTATGAACATTCTAACTTTCTAACTACAGCGTAGGTTCCATCCAACAAACATATAACAGCATAAATTGCTATTTTTAATAGCAAACCGGTAGCCTTCATTTTGATCATGCACACACGACTTACGTACGCACGTTGTGTGTTATATAATACTAAAATCTATTACTCCACATGTCAGTCCTTGGCTACAATTTATACAAAACGATAACGTCCAAGCCGTTTTAAAACTAAAAATATTGCATGTAATACGGTATACTGTAACGAACTGTATCAGTTAAAGCGATTGACTTGTATTAGCTAATTCACCTTCAACTTTTCTACCTCTCTCAAATTTATTTATATGTGTGCTTTTGCACATTCGGCATCTAACGATTTGATGATGACGAAAATGGGATGCAGATAGGCGAAGAAATAACGTCATACTTCAATTACTTCCTTCTTTAAATAAATGATTATTGATCTAATCGAAGCATGCCATAGCCAATCACAACAAGATCGAAGCAGATTAGCTCAAACCTAATTCTGATGCAATAGCGTTTATACGCAAACGAAGACCCTTGTGAAAACAATGATCGTAGCCAAACCTAAATGTACAAAAGAATGAAAACAGGAACTACCGCTTTAAAAACATAGGATGCAGAACTGATCGGTATTATTTTTTTAAACATCTGTAAGGGTAACCTAGTTTTGATATTTGTGTTTCGCTGTAACACACCGTCACCATCAGGAGATAAAAAAAATATTTCCTTCCTGGCAGTTGGGCAAATACCGTGTTAAAGTCAAGTCAGCGAAGTAATAAAGTATCCACGTATCTCCTCCTTCGCAAATGAAAGGAAAGCCACTCTAGAGATAGATGGAAACTACACGTCGAAAAGTTTCCTCTCTTGTTGTCACTCGTTTAACGTTTACATCCTATGTTCAATCCATCTATTCTATAATAACTTGTATTCTGTCATATAGTTTAGCCTTTGGAGATATGTGCCAAAACCTGCACACGGTTTGTAGGTTTCATTAGCACAACAACATCACTAAAAACCTTGTGTGTTCTCAAATCTAAATGCAATTTAATAGTTAATATGCCTAAACTATGCTCGAGTAAGTAAATTATTTCAATGTGACGCAGCAACCACCTCTATGTGTACTTTATTTTCTAAACACGTATCAAATAAATAGAATTACTTCCAGGCTCTCTTGATATCTAGGCTTGGAAAAAGTTTGGTTTATCCTATTTTTCAAAATCAAAGCCCAATTACACCAATTGACCTTTCAAGTGACATGGTTATCTCTCGCTAGCAGCATAATTATGGCAAAAAAATCAAGCATATTGTTTGTGCTGATCTATCAAACAACCACACAAGATGAGAGTCACTCCTATTTATATGCATCTTTGCCTTGCTTTGTCTATATCCTTGCCTGGATTGAGTTGGCTGTTCTCAAATGTGTTCTTGAACAAGTAAATGCAAAAGGTAAAACTGGGATATTGCATAAAAATTAAATTAAAAACATAACCGTGAAATAGCAAAATGGTAAAGGGCTTAAATTAAATGAGTGAAACTAGTGTTAAATTTATTTGTAGATTGCACGATGATGGAATAAAGAGACCTTGTAGTTCGTCATCCGTAATCGGCGATTTAGGGGCTTCTCGCCGAGGTGGAACTGGTGGTGGTTGTTTTTCCTTAGGTTTTGATTTTGAAGACATTTTTTCCTATTATTTGATTCTTACAACGAATCAACTCGCAAATCAACTCAACTTTCAGAGCTAACTGAACACTAATTACCCTAGTATTAGGCAGTGCACGCAGTAAATATTTCTACAAGCTTGTGTAATCCGCAATGTGGATTTTGTATTCACAAATTAAATTATAGATAGTTCATCGAACAATAAACTGTAGTTTAAATGCAACACAAAACCTTCACTCCGGAAACTGACCACTGATACTCCACGTTCAGTAGGAAGACTGACATAGTCACGTTTTCGCACTAGTAGAGTAAAATCCTTTGTACATTGCATTACCTCAAGCAAAGAAATTCCGTGATATTCCTAACACATTTCCTATCTACGTGTGTCACTTTTTGCATTCCACTTAAGATTCAAATGTCTTTCTTTGTTTGGCTAGTCAACGTGTATATGAAGGAGGGGAGTAGAGAAATGCGAGAGGTTGAGTTTCGACTTTCCACTATGTACTCGTTGTTTTTTCTAAACTAGATTTGTTATATGCGAGAAATTCTAGCCGATCTTTCTTCCTTGTCTTTTACTCTCCTTAACTTTTTTTGCGGGCTCACTTCCAAAATACTGCTCACTAATCGGTGCCAAATGCCAGTCATAGGTTTGGTTTGCGTATGAACATCGTATGCATGCATACATGTGCTGTGTAGTTTTTACGTACTTGTGGATACGAATCTGACCTCACCGAAATCGTGGGAAGCCAAACCGCAATATGTACTCTATATTGTGATACTTCTCATTACAGGTTATGCTTTGCTACAGTTTCAAATTCTGCTACGTTGGTTGAATGTTCAAAAACACACTTACAAATTACCATTAATCGAATCTGTATTGGGAATATATTTCAAAATTGCTAAACATTCTCCCCCCGCTAACAACCTGGCAACACTAGGTCAAATTCCATTCCAATTCATTACTACAGAAGTCCAAAACTGACCATGCACTCAATTTTTAATACAGTTTAAGGAGCTTTGCCTTTGAGTACAGAACTTAATTTTGTGGAAAAAATAAAATCATTATGTCATCAATTGTAGAGATGTTCATTATTTTCCGTATTCCTAGAAATGCATGAAGTATTTAAATGGTAAATTCAAATGAGTTCTTATTTTTCAAAATGTGTCTCTCGTCTGGGTGTCAACAGAATGGATGCAACTATTATTTCCTCCTAAAATTCACTGTTGTAATGCGGTAAGGTCGAAAATTGATGCTGGTACAATGTAATTATTCACTATATATTGTGCTTGACCTGGGAATCAAAGGAATTTTGCACTAGTTTTATTAGTTTTCGCGACTTTAAACTGCAAAAAATATTACATTGTACTATAATGTAGATGCACACAAAATAGGTGAAAATAAAAATTAGGTGACTACTAGCAGATCTGCTAACAGTTCATGTTAAATCTTTTCAAGGTCCAATTTCCTCCATTGAAATTATCGTCATTTGCTTTAATCTTGAGGTAACTTCTTCATCTACATTCACTAGTACAGAAGGTAGTTTAGAAGGTATAAGAGTGGTATAGCTTTTACAAACAAATACATACTTCATGCTTTAGTTTTTAGTGTCAATCAGATGACGTCAGCAGCAGTGGAAACAAATACAGCAATTGTGACTCAATAATCACTGAACAGAAAATAACAGACTTAATAACATTTTAGTAATCAATTAATTTACTGTAAAATTCCTCCTATAAGCATTCAACAACAGTTCCATGACAGATACTTTATACGTATACAGTATATGCCATTGTCAACTTTAGAAATATATGATGTATGCAGTATATTTCATTATCTCAATGTTATACGTTCCCCACGAATACTAAAGCCATACGCTACATAGCAAATGACAACTTTAAAGTTACAGCATGTATTTAATGGACGGAAGTGAGTGAATGAATGCTTTCTGTTAATTTTCCAGGTAAAGTTACACTCATTTTGCAATTGTAAACATGATTATCGTTGCGGAATGAATATTAATCACAGATACTACAACAATCACAACACAACAGACTTTGTCTTGAATGTTAAACACGGTCTGTAGTGCTGTTGCTGTTGTCCCGAATAGAAAGCTGAAGAAGAAACACATTATAAGAAACATATACATAATATACAATTTGAAGCTATGGCACAAACAACAACTGTACGTGGTTTTCTTCACGTCAAGAATTTAGTATGAATTAAGTAGCACCTACATGATTTAGTGGTGTGACAAGAGGTTCCTACCTTGAATAATCTAACTATAATACAAAGTGGCGGCGACAGATCTTCTTAACTAATGCACGAAACTTTTTTTTGTCTGGTTGTCTGCGACCAACGCGTACTGACATGACACTGACGTCACGCCTTTGGAAGAAACAAAAGCATGTTTACAAATCATGATGAGCACAATTCGATTACAGTTTAAACTGTTTATGCCATCTTACCAATCACATTAGGTTAAACACGATCATTTTGCAAGCACAGTATAACAACCGGCTGACACCGTTCTCGTTCGCCTTGCTTGTCGTCAGAAATGAAATAAATGATTCGATTAGCATAAGCTATCAATCAAATCCCCTGTCTAGCTCAACAAGAATGTACGTTATTGTTGTTTTTTAAACTTTGTCGAAGATATTGCGACTTGGCAATTCTGAGAATATTTAAATAAAAATATTTCTGGTTAGTGCCGCTGTTGATCCATATTTCGCTTCTCAGGTTCATACTCTTAAAGTTAACGTTTCTAATTTAAGCGCAAACGCTTTGAATATCGAAAACCCTCCTCCCTGCCTTTAGTAAGACTTGCCTTAATTGCTCCCAGAAGCCAAACAGTGAAAGCCTGAGTTATGTTAGATTTAATTAAATGCAACTTAAAAAACCATTATCAAAAACTAACAAAACCTGCTATTCATAAGAAGGAATCGCAAGCATTAATGTAAACTGCTACTCTCAGAGAGAAAAGAAGGAAGTACAGTGGGATCACGTAATATTAGTCGTTATCAAAACCATAAATGCATACATACAAAAGTTTTACACAAGCTTTCCTATACATATCCTATAAAATTAATTAACTTTTCCAATTTCAACTGATTATAGGGTATACAATCGAAGATTAAATATTGTTTGATTAAAATTTACTTACTTAGTATTTATAATTTGACCATAGGTCTTCAGTCTGTAGCCTTTTCATGTAAAGAAATTGATGTTTTTGTGAATTAGCATTGAATGGTACAGGGATGACAATTAGCAGCTTTTTCACCCAGGTAGATAACATAATATCACGAGCTTCGTTTGGGTTTAAAATAAAGGTCGTGACACGAATCAATATCAATGTACCTAGATATTGTTGTTTTCAGAAAACAGTGCCATTGTTCTAGCCATTGTCTACAGAAATCTGTGCATACTTTAATACTATATTGAAGAAACATATATTTCCAATCTAAATCATACAAAACGGACTTTTAAGGGTAACTAAATCATGATGGAATGATCATATCGTATATTGCATTGCAAAAGTACTTGATTGAATTGAACTCGTATTAATGAGACAGAATATACATAACATGTCTAAAATGTAATAGTAATAGGTTAGTGTGTCTCGCTGATTTGCGCTTTAGTTATAAAATGTCAAATGCTATCCTGTGATGATGATGTAAGTGATCATGATCATGCAGAAGAGAACAGTAGAAATCAAATACAAACACAATCTTCAAGTCAAAATGAAGCAAATGCGCAGCTAAGCCCATTTGTTCGTGCTACGCATTAGTAACGATGAGGCGACACCACACACCAGTGAAATGCATTTCGTGTAACTTTTGCCGGTGCGGTCTTCGGTACGCCATGCATCAATCGAATACTACGATTATCATCATCCCATGGGTAAACATGTTCCTTTTCCTGCCATTACACTTTACATTAGTTTTTACCCTTACGTTCTTGAGCGTGCTTCTACTGCTGATTATGCAGATAACAAAAGCCTAAAGCTGATTCTTCACGCACTGTTCTGTTATCAATTACCAGGTCAGTCCGTCAGCCTTTCAACGCATTCTAGTGTGAGTGCTTCGCTACCGAATGAAGCTACCAGTGTTACTCCTGTGTTGTCTGACAACTGCAACTGTTTCCACATTTTCCTTGTTACTTGTGTTTGCACGAAAACCGTCCCTTCTTTGTTGTGATGTGCTTTGGGCAGTTGTGTGCATGTTTTAATATGAAAGCAAGCTCATTACTCCTTAATAAACGGCGCCAGTGACAAGGGAGGCAGCAGACTTATTGACCTTTTGAAAACACTTTGTTGTGCCTCTCTAGGTTGTATCATTATCACTAGAATGTAATTGATAAAAATACTGAAATCATTCAAAGAGCATTGTACAGTCTTTTATACTGCTATTGCCGCATTCATTGCATTTGTCCACTTCACAAAATATGCATCGAGTATTTGATACAATTGATGTTGACCGAGTTGAAGATTAATGGCTTTTATTGTTTAGAATAGTGCACTAATGTCAATCTCTCAAAGGATTTTGTATTAAGTCGCTCTATACTACTACAATATTTGATGTCTAAATCATTGCATTAATTGCATATTTTGTTTAGGGATAGCATAGCGTCATGGTCTTGGCGTCTCCTAAACTTGGCATCGTTTTTGCATTCATTCTTGAAATAAAATTCAGTAAAAAAGAGATTCTCAAACCCACTGACTATCTACAATAATGACTAATACTTGTAGATATTGTAAATAATCAGTTATCATTTTTTTGATTGCATCATTCATCCTAAACCACTTCTACTATCGTTATCAATACAAAATTGTCAATATGAAACGGGAAAGTACCATA
>JAQGAP010001302.1:0-21151 GCA_034697805.1 Orchesella bifasciata | reverse complement strand
CTCAATTTCAAGACAAGGCTCGTGTTATCTTCGCACCATCATGGAAAACTGCAATTATCTTATGTGATGCTAAATACATCCGCGATTTTCTTTGATGGCTCCCATTAATATGCATGTCGGTGCAACTTCGGCAAGTGAAATAAACAACACTGCTGACTCAAACTCATCTACACTTTTACGCCCCTTTCAATGCTAATTCCTTTTTGCTCATACATTAAAGAAAGTGATGATTTTTTTGCTTCAAGTATAAAAAAACGAAATGCATCATTTTTCAAAGGACGTGCATAATATTATGTTGTCAAAGAAGTTCTTTGTGTCAAATTACTTCTTATCAGATCAATAAACAAGAACAGCGTCTCAAGTACGACAAGAAAACTCGTACACTTTCAATGATCTGGCTGCATCCTGTTTTTATTGCGAAAGGAAATGCATTTCAAGGATAATGAGGGTTATAATCGGCAAACGAAAAGAATCCAGCACTTCCATGCAAAAATGAAATGCTAATAATAACTAAAGATTAGACTGACTGACGTTGGAGTTTAAAATATTTTAAGATAAGGGAAACATAACAATATTTAAGCGAATCACGTATAGACAGCATCCAGCAGCGAATCTGACTCCGCATGACCTTCGGCAAGGAATTTGCAAAAACTACGAAAAACCTCAGAAAATTGACCTGGAATTGTATTATAAAACTACACATGATCATGACTACTTAGCAGGAAAAGGGTGCAGGATGATATGACTAAAACTAGAGATTTGATAAAATGGGAAGTTTAGTTTTAATACTGGATGCGCTATGTGATTTATGAACTGGTGGATTTACTATAACCAGGTTGTTTGAATGGCTGCAAGAAATCCACATATAAGCATCCTAAATAACGCATTAGCCATTGTAAGCTGTATAAACAGAGCAAGCAGTAACTCAAAAATACAATAATAGTGTGCTGTAATACAAGACAGATTTTGTTTCTCGCAGTAAGCTCTAATATCCTATACTTTACTTTACCACTACTCCAGTTTTTGTCTCTGGTGGACTGATGCTGATAAACTATAAAGTTGTATACAGTGAGATAAATTCATTTTGCTGCCACATTATAAGCTTCCTTTGCAAACGGATGTAGCCTTTTGGTTCCTAAATGAAGACAACTTGAGGATCGGAAGAAGAGTAAAGATGACAGTGTGTATACATAACACACATACACATACGGAGCAGTGGATAAGGAAGCGGGAGGAAATAAGATGCTGGAAAAGAATTAGGGTATATAAATGTAGGCAACAAAATACCGACTTAAACTTCGAAGAGCCAGACTATAAGCAAAAAAAGATTCATGAGGAGAGACTTGCAACAGTTGCATTTATTTCCCGACATTTTCCCCTTAACCTCGGAGCAATATATGGGCATAATCTGTAATCAAATTTAGTACAATTGTCTTATTGCAGTCATTCTTCTAGGATTTTATGGCGTGGAAAAGAAGATATAGAGTTTATTTTGTGAAACACTCCAAGGCAAAAGGCGATATTTTAAAAAGGGTGTACAAAACTGCTAGTTCCACAGCTACTATACCATTCTTTCCACTACTTTACTTCTCCTTCTTTTTCCTCTTTCATCATTCTGCATAATATGTATTCCTGATGCATCAACAGTGCCACTTTGTATATAAAAATTGTATGTATATGGTTCCATTTGAGTCATCGTAAAGAACAACACAAAATGCTCATTGTTGGTAACTGCTGAAAATGTTTTTTTCGTTGCCCGGCCTGCTCAATTCAATTTCGGTACATTTATTTCTTTCTTCCACTTCCAACAATTCTTAAAAGTCTTTGCATGCTATTTTAAGTCATTAAAAAATCCTATTTGCTTTGAATACCGCACATGTTGCACATGCAGTTGGCTTCTTACTTCATATTTCAATCTATCGATGATGTAAATACAATCTTTGCAGTATGTGTTCACCTTTGCAATTAGCATATCTCTGCAACATTTTCTACGTCTAAAATATCCCAGTGAAATGTATTTAAGTTTTTTGAGGGTATTTCATATACTTTCCTGAAAATGTGTTGCGTTTTTTTGCAGTTTAAACAAAATCGTTTGACGGGGTGAGAGCTCCTTTCACTGAGCTCTCAAATAGAGCTTCTCTTTTCTCCGCCCGTTTTGATACTCGAGTGTGAGTTCAGTTTCATAAAGTTGAAGGAGCATATAAGAGTTTTTGTATACAGTTCCTCTCCAACTTTGCCCACACAACAATATGAGCCAGAATGGAATAATATGATGACAAAACTTAGCTCTCAAATCCACTTTCCATCCAACCGGAACAATATTTTTCCATAAACCTCTTACATCTGCATAAATAACTAGCACTAAAAAGGCTCAGTTGATTTCCATTAAAAGGGTTGGGGCCACCGTGTTTTGGAGAGGAATAAAGTGAACCGGAAATCTTAGATAAATCCTCAGGTGGGCACCATCCCATTGATGTGACACAATCAAGTCATACCACGTCGACCCAACCCGTTCATTGAGCTCTTTTATGTCATAAGTACGCAAAATAATACTCACTTAAATACATTTTTCACCGACAACTCCTCTTCAGTGTCAGTGAACCGACAATGAAAAGTTTTCCCTGGAGATTTTTGTTATTCCAAAACCGATTGTCAAGTCAAACGTCAGAAAAAAGGTATAATGAGATTATACTATTTTGCAAACGCAAAAAATCGAAACGTAACGCTCCCGCGCCATAATCCAGGATTCTACACAGTAGGATAATGGACATTACAGAAGGATTTTTTCGTTGCTTACCATTTACTCTTATGTCATCCTTTTTATGTTTTCTATGACATCCTTTTTGTTTCATGGTGACTTTCTGTTTCTAAAACTTTGAGACATTTGCTTAATATAATATATACAAAAAGGATGTTTCTTTTGAGCCACTTGGAAATGCTAGATGGAATACGGAAATACTTTGCTATAGTTTTCATCCACTTCTCAATGGCTGCATTTTATCCCTAAAACATCGGATGGTATAAATTGGCAAAGAAACGAGTCAGAAGAATCCTTGATACTACTTTTCTCAGATTTAAAAAGCTTTGCTGTTTTAGGGATCAACTAAAATTGTCTAGCATTTTTGTGAAACAGGAGCAGAGCAAGCATAGCATAGTCAACTCTATATATGTATATATGGATACGCACGCACACTAAAATGTAGCCAAAGGGCAACATGAAACAGTAGTAAAAACATAAAGATGGGAAGCAAGGGGCTTTAGTATAAATAGTGTATATACACCAAATGTTATTTTTCGATGAATCAGCTTCCTCAAAAGTTTCCTCGTACAATTCCGCTCAAGTTATTTCAATGTGCTTACCGGTGAAACATTGGACGACGGTTGACACAAAAGCAATATAATACATTTAATAAATAAATGGCATGATTTGATGGCTTCTTATGGGTGCGCATATTTAACTCGTGTCCTAGGTAGCAAAATCTAAGAATAACTTTACAGTTTACATGTGCCTCAGGTAAATAATGCCCATCTCTAATCAAAGGTTTATGTAAATTTAAAATTTAAGGATGATCCGGAGCCTTTGAAAATATACTAATAATTTTTTCCAAGGTAAATTGCTCATTACCGTGATTGAGCTCGTCTCACATTACTCCGACATATGCCAATATCAACTAAAGTACATAAATTACATGGAAACGTTGATCTTCATACAAGAATAGTACAAGCAATTAGTACACCATGCCTACCTCACTCCTCAAGAGTGTGCATTGCTTCTATTCATGTCCAGGCAAAAATAAAACTAATTTAATAGTAACATTTAAGTAAGTTGCTATAATGCTTCTTGAAACAAGTCATCCATATACAAAGAATAGCTATGCAAGACTACTGAACGGATGTGATGAGGGGGGCAAACGCTGTTGTTTCAAGTGGCCAGGCATGCATATGTTTAAAAGGAAATCCAGACAAAACAAGAGAATCAAGGCGAACAAGAAATATGTTGTACTTACTACCAATTATCTATGGTAACTTAGCTCAGAAAGACAGTCCAGTGTATAGGTGTGAATGGCACACTTTTATTCAAATTATGCTTAGAAAATGAGCATGGTACAAAGGAAAGAGAATGCTTAATTATTGTTGCAGAGGAACAGAGAATGGCTTCAAAATCCGAGTCCAACCTGCTGCCCCAATAAGTTTTTGTATACAGGTGCAAACTGCTTATACATTTAGACGGAAACGCAGCCATGATGGTGGAACCGACACGTCTTGTCGCTGAATACCACACTTTCCTTTCACGTTCCTCTCTTGCCAGTTTGCGAGAAAAGTCTGTTAATAGAAAAGTGAACGTTCCAGGGCGGTTCATATTGACGATGACGATATTATAAGTTTTTGTTGAAATTATTGCAACAGCAATATTAGATGCTGTAAAAAGTATAAAAACGTAACTCGCTATGAGCACAGCAAAACCATTTAGAATCGTTTGTACCTTTTTAGAGGATATTTCCATCGGTGAGATCAGCAAAAAATGGGAACATACCTTTGTGGCACATTTACTGCTACAATGTGCAGACTATGAATGAATATTATGTTTATATAGCGCATAACTACGGTGATCATGATCGGGATCATGATGATCCTCAAATCGACATACACAGGGTATGCTCCGTCCATGGTGGTGGAGAAAAGAAGCAAAGTCGCGTTTTACAGATTTCCCTCATTCTCCGAAAATATACAAAAATGGTTTGGATGGAACATTACCATAAATCAACTACTCCTCTGTGGCTGACACTCAGGTTTGTACTAAGAAAAGCATTGGAGAATGGGTTTTGGAAATTACTTTAACTCGTAACGACAACTGTCGCAAAATTTATTAGCTCATAAGATCTCCGTTCGACGCCCATTTGAGACCGAAAGAACCGATATATACACACACAATGTAAGTGTGTATAAAATTGGGAGTTTTAGCTGTTTTATGGTTACAAAATTTAAGACGCTTCGTGTCGTCGAGAGAGAGAGAGAGAGCAAAGCAAAGCAAGAAGAGCGGCTAAGCAATACAAAATAAAGTTTTATAAATTCTCAAGTGTATAAGAGTTTGAAGTAGGGACACTGCTTTCTACATAGAAGACAAGCTTGAAAATCCCATAATATACAATATCGAATCAAGGTTTTATACACCAATATGCCTCACAAACGAGAAAAACCCCCAGTTCTCCTCCACCAAAGCATGCGTTGGGGCTACCCAAACAACAGCTGTATTGAATTTAGGCAGCATAACCTTTTACACTCTCAGAGCCACAGCCTTGCTCTCTTTCTCGTGTAAAATATAAGAAAATAGGAAATTTTGACAACGTCATGATCAGCACGTAAGCGATTCTTAAATGCCTTATTACGATGGGATAAACTGATGCTCATGCATATAAATGTAATACTAATGCAGAAACAGAGTAACAGTAAGATCCCATACGCTTTTGATGACACCCTAGCCTCATGTAAGTGGCAAGCGGAACATCGTCAGGGAGCGAATATTTGTGGCATGAAGAGCATAAATATGTACATGCATAATATCAAAATTGGATGCTATTATACTTTTACTACAACAACTTTACAATGCTTTCACACAAATTATCTCATTCGTTTCAATTTGATACATTGCCAATACACTGGAAATAATTCATTTTTTTCTCGATTCGAAACACTATTTTTCACTGCATTGCATATGTACTAAATCTTCACGTATAATTGCTGCGATAAGCATATGTCAGTGTTGAAATTTTTGTTGATATTGCAATATATTACCGTTTTAAGGGAGAGGGACGACGCAAGAAGTTTTATCGCCTGAACTAAAATAATCTTATTGCAAAAGCATAACTTCCATTTACAGAACAATGAATTGTCTCATTTTTCTTCATCTGCCGACTAAAATTGATTGCATTTTATACCTGCATACAGAAATGCTCGTATGTACATGGGTTAAATTAGCATTTGTTTATTAATACAGAGACCAAACGGATATGTTGATGTCCAAGGGATCAACTTGAGGCTAATGGCTAAATGCACTCTCTCACATTTAGGTTGTAGTCATTTTGTGACTGTTCAACAAATATTTGGTTAATTATTCCCTAGTGATATAAGCGCATCTTTTACTTTTGAAAGCAATCATGTACGACATTGAAAACAAAGGAAATGGAGGCTTACATCTCACAACATCAGAAAGAGGATGTTTGAGGAATCCATTACATTACATCTGTATATGTAGAGGAGCGAGTTGGAGAGCAATACTCAAACAAAACAAAATCTTGCAGTTTACTCATATTGTCTGTGAAGTGTACCTAAAGAAAACATCATGCACATGACGAAATAAACGAATCTCTGACCATTCCCCATAAAAAAGTCATAAGTTCAGTTGGAGCAGCAGCATCTTCATAGGAAACGGAAATGCTTGTAGCTCACAGCTCCTCAAATTCCACTCTCTCCTTCGACGCCAAACAACAGCAAAAAAGCACCAACATCCTACTTACCCAAAACCACCAAAATACAACCGCCATCGTCACCGCTGTGACTAAACAAAACCCACCAATAATAATAATTATTATATACATATATCCCCCATAAATGTACATGATACTCACAGGATTGAGTAAATAGCTATGTATAAGATGATTTCGTGTTTTCCTTCTATCTTTGGCTACCCAATGTGTCAGTCTTGCACAAATATGAACAAATGCATCCATAAAACAACCTGCATCCATGCGTGCTTAACTCCAAAGTCATTGTTATTAGCGAGATAAAATATCCATACACATGCATACTTATGAACTTGAATATTGAAATGGAAAGAGGAGTAGTGAGGATCAACTTCAAGATTGGTTTTAATGATGGTGACTATTTTCCGGTGTCTGGTTTCGGGCTGGGAAAATCAGTATCCCTTCTAAAGTTTCGTATGGATCAGATGGCCGAATGTGTAAAGGTGCACGCATGCATACAGTTTGGACTATTGGGACTCGGTCAGAGATGAGGTTTTTGTATATTATTCATGTTCGAATTGTAACTTTACGACCTAATAAATATGACTTGTGTTTTTAGTGGTCATTCATACGGAGTCTCGTTGACTATTTATAATAAAAACAAGTACCTCTCAATACACTATCTCATCTTCCCTTAACAATTTGAGCTGAGATGAGGACAACAATATCCAGAGTTTGCCTCAACATGTGTTTGCTTGCGTTGCTTCAAGTTGCAGAGGATCACATCACATCACGCATATTTATTGAGCATCCGTATCAACCGTGTATTTGAGAAAGTAAAGTACTTGACCGTGGTTCTCACGCCCATACAAAAAGCTCTTGCTGTACACACATGACATACCTACAGCCTTTTTGGCTCTTTACTCACTTTGAGCTTAGCTACGCTTGATTTGAATTGGAACTGGAGCTGACCCTGCCAAGTTGCCAGCAGCCTCAGATCTATATGACAAGTCAAGTTTGCTTCCTTCCTGAAATTTCAAGCAACCACGCTCCCTATTTTTGTTGCATGAATCCTTTCAAAATGTGTGTGATATGTTCTTCATATTTTTAGACGGGAATCGTAATAAATTGCATTGTATTCTACAACTTTTACTTTGGTCTGTAGTATATTACCGAATCAAGGATGTTGGGCCACCAATATCTCCATCAAAAAACTGTAGATATCATAATGATAAGAGTGTTGATATACAGGTTTGCATTCATCAGCAGTTTACGTAACCGTGGAATGTAATATACATCGAGAGACAGGGCTGATGATTGATGATAATGATAAAGGTTATATGCGAATGTTGTTTTTTGTTTTCCTTCGTCTTCTTCCACTCTCCATACAGTAGCATAATACACTTTTTTTTACTTCCATACACAAAAGACAAGCAACATTATAAAAAAAGGGAAATTCCATCATCGCCTTAGATCAGATCATGTTATCATCCCTCGCTCTGACAAACATATACGAGCGGAAAGTGCTTCCAAATTTATATAGGTATCATGTGCAACTTCATTGCCCTAAGCCATTCATAATACAGAACATGTCTCCAGCCAGCAGCTTGAGATTTTGACAGTATCACAAATGTTTTCCAAATACGTTGCTACATACAATATATCAGTAGTTTGAGGAGGGTAACTTGTTTCACGAAGGGGCAAAGAGAAGAGTGACTTAACAATTTTGCATGCATGCCTGCTCAGTGTAGATAACTCGAAATGATTCAAGTTTGAGATACTCTATTAACATATCCAAATATGCGATTAATATCTCGGGTTCGCGTACCTTCTGTTTTTCTCCTTTTCATTTCTTCAATTTTCAAGAATTACTTGAGAGCAGGATGAGTCGAGGGGTTTAGAGCACCGTTCTAAATAAATTCAAATAGACCCAAGTTGGAAGTTGATGAACGAAATTAATTGCAACTAATACACAATATTTAGCACTTGAGGAGTTAATATCAGCTTCCTGCAAAGATATCTACATTTTTATTGAATTGTTATGACCTGAACGTTGAGTTCCTATGATGATCCGTGTCGATTTACAATTTAAAAAATGCAAAACTAAATTACCATAAAATTTCTACCTGACTTAGATGGTACACTATGAGATACACACGTACATAATTGCAATAAAATCATATTGAGTGTGTTTTAGTTGATGGTACTTTAAAACTGAATTCGAAATGGCAACGCTTGAAAGACTTCTTTTTTCTTTAGTAGACGTGTTAGTTGGATGAAATTTAGTTGGAAACTACGCTTAATTTTGAAACAAAAAATAAAATATTGCTGCAGTTTAAGAGCATAAAAGAGGCTATCTACATAACAAGGTTGGGAAGGACTAGAAAAATAAAAATAAAAATAATGATACGATATGATGATTGCAATCATTCATAGCATGATTTACACTTGGCTGCTCTGAATCATCAGATCATCGTTTTGTGATCTTGTGTTGATAATTTGCCACTCTCCGACTTTACCAACCTTCTCCATTAAGAGTGTGGATGAAGTGTATGGTAAATTGGGAGGAAATGCGGATCCTTCGCATACAATATACCTCGATGTGAACAGCGATATAGCTGGCTGTCTGCTACACTTGCAGACGTAGACTTTCTTAGGTGATATTTTAGGAAGCATAAAGCACTACTAAATTCAATATTTCGGTTATGTCGTAGGATCATAGTGCGTCAAGCTTTATGTAATAAATCCAGGGATATAATGGACGGCAAAGGAGCATGCCACAGAATAAAAAAGCATTTCATTGAAATCATGAAACTATTGCGGAATAAATTTTCGCTCAAAATCAAATGAAAAAATATCAGTTTTCACCACCGACGCTGAGTAAGTTTTCTGCCAAGTTTAGAAGAAATATGTTTAGAAAGCAGTGATTCCAGTAGAAACTATTTATATTCTCGGCATGGAAATAACAGCTTTGTCTGTAAATCATTATTAAACTTTTAAACTATATAATTACAACTTTTAGTCTGGCATTAAGTGGAAAAGCTGTTTCTTAAACAAATGTACGTGCAACTAGCACTTCAACCACCCGATGGGAATTTTCTGTGAAGAAAATTAATGAGTCCTGATTTCCATCCTTTAATCTCAAGAAAAGGGTTGAGGAAATGAAGTCATTGAGAAGATGAAAGGAGCAATATATCAATTACCGTGCATGTGTGTACTCCAGTCATACATCTTCCATGTAATGTACTTTACATGCAGTAATATTATTGTTATTACAATTAAATTTTGTTGGTTATCATCACTAAATTTTGGCACTGGATCATTTTTTTTCGTCTCTCGTTTGGGTATTTTATACGAGAAAGATAGCACTTCAATAACAACAATTCCAGTTTAGTTTTGCCTGCGCTCACTAAACCGTGAAGTCAAAAGAGCCATCAACATGCAACATTTACATTTTGGTTAGTTTCTGGATGCTCATCCTCCTATTTTAAGACAAGTAAACTAAACTGGTACATCATGGCATAGAGGTTGATGAATGAGTGCCTACCTGTGTACAACTGGAGTGGAGCAAGACTTACAACCGTCACAAGTGATGTTTTATATTTATTTCGTAATCCGTCTGTTTACGAACTTAACATTTCCTCTGCTTTTCCCATCAACATTTATAATCTCATCACCACCATCAAGATGAAAATGAAAGGACCTTTTAACAGCTGTCCTATAAAAATTTAACGAGCCTTTTAATTACATTAATGGGCTAGATACACCTCAATCCATTCAGACATACAATGGAAACCCAGCCAGTATTAACCTGTTGTTGTGTCAAGCTCATAGAATGTATAGAGGCTCACGGCTCTTTTTCATTATTTTGTGGATGCTTCTTTATAATAAATCTCACAAATGTTAGTAAAAAAAGAGATTATTATAAATCTTAAAAAGAAAGAAACCTCATTCATAGCTCCGGTCAGCTTGCTTGCTTTCGCCTGTTGGCACTTATTACGTATGATCGTAGATCAGGAGATGGTTAGCAGTAATAATAACTTAATACGGTTGTCTCACAATTTCTAATCATAAGTTGAAAACTACCTTACTGCTGGCAGCATTTGTTGTAGTACTCCAGCAGCAAACGCTGATGGCTAAAGGATGTTGCACAGAAAGTTATTAAGAAATAATTCTCAAGAATTTCATAGGTTACTTAATTGTTGCAGTTAAAATTAATTGTTTGATAATAAAATTACTTTATTAAGTTCTGATACTGATATAGCTATAAATTGTTGGTAAGAGGGAAAATGCATGCCAGCAACCATGCCCTTTCTTAATTTACGCACGCACAACCGCCTTTTTGACCGACTAGAAGTGTTCCATTCACCAACCAAAACTGAGTTTGCCCACAAAAGCGTCGAAAAATGCACCAACGTCGTTGGTACCCTGATTGTACCACGGAAGTTTTAGCAATCTTGTATTACATTCCACCTGAGTAATTCACTGGCTGGAATTATTTATTAATGCTAACAAGGCGCTGAGTGAATGATTCATTATAAATCATAGTTTGCAGGTGTCTTGTATATCAGAATTCAAGCTGTATATTTTCACTAACAATGACAGCTTTTCCGAGCAAGCATTTCGTTGGAATGCGGAGTATGCATGCACCAATAATACATAAAACGTGTAGTGTAGTAGAACACCCCAGACCGGTAGCTACTTTCGTCGGCCGTTTTTTTCTTGCTCGCAATTTTTTATGGCTTCAGTTTGTGGTTTACTACTTACACTTACACGAGTTTTCCGCCGTTAATTTGGCAATGGTGATGATAGAATGAAGTTATGGCTTTTAACAACAACAAATTTAGAGAAGCAACTGGCAACTGAAGAAAAGTTGTTTATCAGCTTACCATGCACACCAATAAAATGAACTAGGACGGACAGATCGGCATTTCAAATGGCTGTTATTGCTTTTATTGTTATTATTATTATATAAGAAACAAACAATGGGTTGATACATTGTTGTTGTGATACCTGTCAGCATGTTTTATGTTAGGTGTAATACATTTTATATGCATTTCCATGCATTATTTAATTATTTACGGACAAATAATGCGCATTTTATTGCTCGGGAAACGAGAGATGGACGAAGTGATAAATGTTAGGAATTAGCAAGAACAAAGGTTGACGATGCGCGATGGCTAAAAATTCACCCAACTGTATAACATTTTATGACTTCGAAACCATTGCTACATTTTTCCACAGCAGGGTTTGAGTTGCACGAGATGTAATTGAGCATGAATTGAATACGGAGAAGGTATTCACAAGACGGGTGGGAGATATCGGTCTCTCCTCCGTACATCGCACTGTCAAGATTAGCATCAGGTACTTATCGGTGAATAAGGTATGAAAACATGCTCAAAAATTAGCATTGTGCATACATTTCATTGTTTGTACAGCCAAACATTTTATACTTATTCCGTCCTATAAAGGTTTGCGTGATATTGCATGCATGCGTGGATACTTCCTAAATACATTTTTTCTTTGTAATGTGTCTCTTTATCGATAAAAGATACATTAAATTTTATTTTTGAGATATCCACAAATTTGTATACAGAACAAGTGTGAAACAACTCTGAATGAGTTGGTTGATGTGACTTTTGTGGTATAGCAGTTTTGAGAAATCTCAAAAGTTCACAGTCCTAATACCTCTTTGCCTAATAGATCATATAAATTTATGTTGTATTTTCTCATTGTACGAAAATATTTGCACATTTCACTGATCTTTTTGATGAGTTCTATTTTTTATAAGGGTTTGTATGGTGTGGTGCAAATCATTGTATCGTAAATAGATACATATTGAACTGTCGTTGACACCTGAATTCAGAGTTGTCAATAAACGAAAAAAACTTATTTTCCCATCACACACTAAAAACAACGGAAATATATGGGAAAATAAATTTGCCAAGCGTTTTCCTATCATTCCTCTTTTTGTTAATCTAAATCCGCAAGGTATGCAAACAGGACGAGAAACCTCAAGAAACAGATATTTATCATGGTTGGTTGAAAATGATTGCCGTGTGTGCATATTTAGTATACACACAACATATCAATAGTATCGACTTGTTGCTTTTAGTCAAAAATGGGTGTGAAATGCGGTTGCTTAAGTGCCAAAACCACTTTTTTTCAAACGAACAACTCAGCTCATGTATTATTACGTGCGAAAATATTTAACTTGGTTGTTTAAAAACTTAACAAATAAGATCCCTTGAGATAGTACATTGCTTAAGAGGATTGCTCAGCTAAATCTCACACACAATGAAATGCACCTAAAAATACCAATGAAGGCATTTTTTTCCTTTACGCTATGTAATTTCTTTATTTCAATTTTGACGAATGCACAGCTCAATGGGACGTATTGGATTGTTCTCATTTTGATGTATTTTGGATTTATATCTTAACCAACTGTGAGTGAGCAGAGTATCTCTCGAATCGTTAAAATAAATAAGGGAAAATGCCAAAAAATGCAATATATTTATTATTAGATTATTCCCCTTTGGGCTTATTGTTTTTTGGGAAGTCGCTGATTTTTTTAATAGCAATCGAAATCCAATGTGATATTATGTTGGATGATGAGGCGATGGGTGATACTGTAATTGTTGTACATGTGCATTTTTAATTGCGTGATAACGCTGTTTAATTGTTATTAATAAAACACTTTTCATCAAGCTCGTGCAACCTTTTCCAAATTCTAATTTATGTATCTTATACGGCAGCAAGCAGACACTGAGTCAATGAGCAGTAGTGCAATAGCTATTTGATGGGAATGCACATTGCACCGGAACGTCTTCATCCCATTTTATATTGTGCGATGTGAAACTCATAAAATTGCTTCAATCTAGGAGAGATACATTGGTATGTTAGCATCAACCAATTTGGGATAGGAACATGGTATTTCTTTTTTTATACAAAAATTTAGTTTGGCATGTCTTCGTAGTTGATTTCCTGTGTAAAGAAGAAAACAGATAAAACATATAAAATATATTGATAGAATATCACATCATATCATCATACATGCTACATAGATGCTACCAAAAACTATATTGAGCCTCTTCAGCTGCTACAGTAAAGTGTTGCTGACAACCCAAACATCAGGTAAGAAGCCCAAATGAAGAAAAAAGTTGATAACGATGAAACGAGCAATAAATTATCACTTCTTACTTCCATTGTTTCACGCGTACCTTCTTTGTTTCTGAAGATAAATGAAAGAAACAAGACGCAGTAACTGATACAAGTTGAGTAGAGTTTGAGAGGAATATAGATAATATACCCATCCCAAATTTTGCCGCAAGTTCGGAAGGAGCTGTAGAAATATAAAATGCTACAACACAACGGACGTGATGTGATATCGAAGGTGTAATGCAGTGAAACAATAAAGTTCAGATAAAAAGCTTGTAGTAAAAAAAGGAACCATGATGATACTACCTAGCAATGTTTGAGCCTCTAACTCATCTCAACGGGAAATATTAGCAACTCATTTACAGATCATAATTATAATTAAAACTGAGAAGATCCCTAATCAGTTTCAAAAATTGTACCTGGCTGATAAGAACCAGCAAGGAACCAGAGTAGCACTAAATGCTCCAATAGTTCTAACATCGGATTTAAAATTCTGTTTGCTGCTGCTTCCGCTATCTAAAAATAACTAGATACAAAGGAATGGATTGATGCATCTGTTTTCCTCTGCATCTGCAATGGTGCTTTCATTTTGTTGTTTCCGATATGCAAATGAGGGAGGATAAATCAAAAGAGCTATCCGTCATGTTGTGTTGTAAGTGGAAAACTGAGAATGGCCCAGAAGATTAGAGTCGAGGGGGACACACGGCAGCACCGGAAATGGATTTTGTTTTTGAGTAGTTGTGTACGTACGAGCGCAGACGACATCAGAGAAAATGAAGACACTTCGTCTAACAAGATGCTTAGCCCAACTGCCAAGTTTTAGTCATCACTTTATAGATCCACATCTCTTCATGCTTTATATACAGCGTAATTTATGTATAAATGAGTAATAAGTAATAAAAATGAGATATGGATCAAAAACTCGGCATTCATCTTCCTATACATATTATTATTGTTTATGCGTCTACTTGAGAATAAGCCCGGCATAATATTCAGTTTGTCTTTTGCAGCGTGCACAATATAAACTTCTCTTCACGTGCATATATTAAGTGGAGAGTGTAATGTTTATGCATGTTAAATCCTGGCGTGTATTCACATGACTTGCATGACTTCATCGGGAGAAGACTGAAGTCACACCTGGAAAATAGAACAAACATGACAGGACGACGGATGGATGAATGAATGCTGAACGATTTACTTTGCAACACTTGTCCCATTGAATTAGAACTTTGTTGCGTTCACAAAATAATTTTCAAACATATGGATGCTTTGTGTTCTAATGTCGGAGCTCAGAAACAGCTTGTACACCACAAGAAAGTTGTTCAATGTCTAGCCCACATTAACTGGATTTGGAAAACAAACAAAAACATAATACACAACTCTTGGCGACATCAACTCTCAATTTACAACTCTTTGCAACTGACTCCAGCAGAAGTGTATGAAAATTAAATAATTTTATAATGCCGTCATTTTAAAAGCTTGTGGTGTCGCCAACTTTTTTGTTGTTTATCATTGATAGACTATCCCTGTTTTGACAAAAATGCATTGTTTTAATGGATATTATTCTTTTTGGGGCAATATGAGACATGATTCTTTCGTCCTGAGTTAGTTAACTGAACTGCATTCACAATAGTGAGTTTGGCTGTGACACTTGTCTATAGATAATATAATGCGAAAGATACTTCGGAGACACATAATTCAAAACATGTAAAAAAACAGCAGGTGTTCCTGGTTTCCCATATGAAAGTGACTACACATGATTTAATCACTTGCACCATCACTCATTCATTACGCTGGCCGAAAAAGATAACAAGGAATGATCCTTCCGCCCAGGAAAGACTAGTAATGCATGACATAGTTCAACTAGTGGAAGAAAAGCTTTTTAAAGGTCGACCGGATCCGGGTTAGTCAAACACGCATGCCATTATATCACATTAAGGCTAAATGTTGTTTGCTACGATTATGGTGTAATGGAAAGAAATACTAGATATACATAATACGTACGTAATGCATGCATAGGCCTGAAAATGTGTAGCACACAGCAGCACAACAAAGCAAATCTTTTTGTATTCATCATGCTCTCATCGCATCATCAAAAGCGCTGCATGGATGAATAATACGACGGTTTACATTCAAATTGTATTCTGAAAATAACAATGCATTTTGAGTCTGTCATTAAATCTCTCTTCGACGACTCCTGCTCGAAGAATGAAAGTGAGCTCGTGTGTGTTAGCACTCTCATATTAAATGGTCAGCGTGACATATCCCCTAAATGTCAAGTTACATGGGATGCGGAGTAAACAATGCCGTTTTGTAAGGAACTAGGAAAAAGCAATGGAAACATGGCATTATACAAGTGTAATCTATACCTCATATCTCACGGTTGTATTAGCGGAAGCCTCACACTATTGTATAACACAAATATAGCTAATACCTATTTCGTTTATATTGAGTCAAGATTAGACGGGAAAAACTTGAAACGTGTTCATCATCATATGAATGCTAAACCTCCCTATCAACATGGTTATTGGCATGACATTATACAAAACAAAAACCGACATCGGTATATTACCTGATAGCGTCATAGGGCTTGTGTCTATGTTGCTCACAAAAAACAAGTACATTTTATAGAAAAACACACCTGGAAACTAGGTTTGGGATAAGGAAAGGAGCTCGAGAGGAGAGGTTCCGAATCGTGACTGAATTTATCATTCATTATCCGCAAATCGTATAAGCACAACCGAAGCACCCTCACTTTCTGGCAACCGTGGTAAATTACAGCCAAAGAGTACAATTAGATTTGTATGAAGAATGATGGTTTTGGCACGAGTTCCAACTCCTTGTTACTCCAACGTAATCTTATCTTATGTACAAGTTTTTTGGGGATATGATACGAAAAATTTGCATTTTTGATGCATTCCTTTGCAACATTCACCACTTTGTCTAGTTCATGAAAGCACTTATCATACCAGTGGAGTTGCTACTGCTACTAACTTATATAAAATCAGATAGATAGAACAACACAGTTGAACAACAGCCATGTGGAGTGGAAACGCAATTATGGTTGCTGAATACTCAACGAAGGGAGCTCATGTTCAGCATGCGGTCTTCGTATCCATATCATATCTCTTTTGTCGACTTACACATTCAAGAAACTGTTTCCGAATACCGAATTGGCTCTCTCGAGTGACCACCTTTTCATGCTCATGCAAAAAACAAAGTAAATTATTGCACAAATACCAAACAACGTGGTGTTATCCAATTATAGATTTATGAATTTTTCCATTAATCTAGAATTTATCGTATTCTATCATGTTTCTAATTAATCAAATATTTGATGCATAGTAATACAAGACATTTTAATTTTTCATTCAATGTTATCGCAAAATTTGACATATCTTCATGAAAAGGGCATTAGCACCAAAAAACCAAGTTATGAAGTATCACGTTGCCCCATGTTCACAAAAAAACTTGTGTGAATCTAACAAACAACAAACCATTCGGCATTCCTGAAAATTCCACATAAGAACTATATTACACAAGTTTGAAATGACGAAATAATTTACACAATAGTAAGTTGGATTCCAAAGTTTCACCTTTGTATATTGGTATTGGTACAGTACAAACATACATACCTATATAGACATGACTAAACGTGAGTTGGCATTTGTGATTTAGATATGCAGTTTGACAGGAAAAGTAGGAGAGAAAATAGAGTTCCATTTGACAGCGTATCCATGCTCCATAGTTTGTACTTGTTCTGTTTAGTGCTGTTTCAGCATTGTTATCTTTAAAGAAAGTTCTGTCGCATTGTCGAGGAGTAAAAGGGAAAGATAAAAAACTCATGAGGTAAGTCTTGTCCTTTTGTGTATGAGGAGACAAACTAGCGCGAACGTAGCGTAGTTTGCAAGAGCCGTCGGTATGGAATGAAGCAGTATAATGTGGATCACGACAGAGTCCACCGACGTACACAGATTTTTGTCTCCTGTCAATTCTTTAACTCAATACACATAAATTTCATTCATCCCTTCCTTTCTCCTTTTATTCACTATTCATCCTTCGGCAAAGCCTTTGTCGCAGACGTATCACCCATACAACTCTTTTTATTTGTACATCAAACATTCCGTAAACAGGATAAGAGTCAAAAGTCAAGAGGATAGGGAGAAAAGATGAACGCATAAAACATACATACAGCTACACAGCTACACATGCTATTTCAGCATTCCTCTTCAAAACCATTTCAAGTTGATATTTTAGGACACATCCATCTCACCTTCGTCGTATGCTTATTTACCCTAACAAATACATCAATTTTGAGATGGAATACATGTGGTCTCTAAAAAGAACTGACATATAGTCATTTGAGCAAGATAAGGCGCTGATGCAGCCTATTTTCATGTTTTTGCATGGAAGGAGTAAAGAGCTTCTGGACTCTTTCCCATTTGTAAACAATCTTTTTTATTTTAACTCAAACTTATTCTTCCCCTACACACATCTATTGTGTATCACCAAAATTTTATCATTTTTCCAACAGGACATTTTGCAATGTTGAACACGTATTGACTTTTCTTCTGTCTTTGTAACCATGAAATGAAAGCGGAGTTTTGGTCAAGAAAGTTAAACCTTGTTTATAAAACAGGGGAAAGACAATGAAACAAAATCTGAAGCGAATGTCCCATGAAATCAATCCAGCAGATGTTTCAAAATACTAAAATTATTGTGCTGCAAATCTTTGGAGTACATGTTTTTCAAGGAGAGTCTCTACAGAACCCAACAAATCGTAGGTTGGTTTTTAAGACACCACAACTCAAGTAAGAGAAAACAGAACACTCAGGCATTGAAATAAATTCTTTTGTTTGTACCTTTTTTCTCCCCGTGTTTCAATATAGTTTCACCTCGCACGGCAGACAAAAAATCTGTTTGATATAAGAGAAATAAGAAGGGAAAAGATTGATGACATGAAAGAAGAAGAGTACACATAAAGCTCACATCAATATATAAAAAGTAAATCACGAGAAGTACATAAATATACAAAGATCTTGGTTTTTTTTCGAGAGGAGTTGCCGTAAATACTTGGATTATATGGGTACCTACGTGAATATCCGTGCATGAGTCCACAAAATTCCCAATTCTTATATAAATATACTGCGAGTAGAGTACAATATCAAGATTCCGATATCAAACTCGTTTTCTCTCTCTCTTCTTGATTTCTTTCTTGCTCTTCATGAAACAACTAGTTCCATTAACATGATACAGCGATCAATTTCATTGCAAAAGGGGTTCCTGTTCATACGCATGGGAGTGTGTGTGTTTGCAACACGAATGTAACATCACATAACGTGCCCGTGCTACCTTTCCCAAGTATAGATATGCATGCTCCAAACTTATTCTTTTCTCAAAAGTGAATTATAATGGCATAAGCACAAATTTTATGATTTTAGACATTGTTTCCACCATCGTTCTCCCTACCTTACTGTGGAGTTGAGGATCGAGTTAGTTAATATCAATAACAGTTTTATCCTCTGATGTGATACGAATAGGAAGGCACACGTTTCTCCAGAAGCTTCATGACACATCGTTCATTTTTCTGTAGCTTCACGTGGCTTTGCATACATTCACTTTCTTCAAGAAGAAGGGAACTCACCTACCACCATACGTAAGATTGTATAAATGAATAGTTAGGTGGGCAAAATAAATTTTACTGAAGTGTCGAACAGCTCGGATCGGAGTACAGCCTTATTCCCACTCATCGTCAGTAGATGAGCAAGTACAATGCTCCATTTCTCATGAAGTGTATGGTGTATAATGTTGATGTATTTTACAAAAAAAAAGTTTTATAGAGATGGATGCTGGTGGTAGTAAGACTTTATAAATCAGTCTTATTATTTCGTATGTTTATGTATAACTCCATCATCTGCAGCATCCACCATTTCTCACTTTCCTATTGATATTGATCCAGTTCTCAAGAGCATTCCTATCAACCTTATTTATGCAGAAGGAAAACGACATTACCTCCATGAAAAATAGCAGTCAACAGCACATGAATAATCGTCTGTACACCATTTCATATGAAGACAAATGAACCAAGTGATTGCTCCATAGCTGGCTTGAGGTGTGTGAAAGGATCTTCCTTCCACAACACTTCATTCACATCAATAACGCTTTCCTTTTTACATTTTTCTACTCTCCTTCTTTCTTTTCCCCTTTTCTGATCCACAGCGCAAATAACCAACATTACATATAGTTGTATCCACTCTTCTCTTAAAGTAGTATAGGGTCGGGAAAAATATGTATAAATCTAGGCTGAAGATTACTGATGATGAAATGAGAGAGATGCTGAACATAGGCATGTATAATATCTTATGCTGAATCTCCCATTCGTTTCTGCTTCTATCTAAAACTTTGTAACCCTGGTTGTTTTTCGGTGCATAACACTATGTTCTTGAGAAGCTGCTATCACCTTTCAATAAACTATATTTTATAAAAAAAGATGAGATGCTAAAGAACTTGAGATTTATGGTCTTATTTTGTGTTGCATACACAGGGTATTAAGGTGGGATCTGATGAGATTAGTACATAAGCCATTTTTCTGAAAAACATACTTTCTTCACCGAAAAAGAACTGCTCCGACAAAAAATCAGACTTTCTTGTAACATTTTACGTTACAGTCAGTAAAAAACGTGAGCTAAACTAATTAATTAAATGCACACGACGACCTTTGAAGATCAACAGTGGCTTGGCGTGGTATTTTTATTGCCGTACAATTTGTATATTACTATGATTAGTAATAATATGACATACAAATCATATTAGATAATATGGCAAATCTGCTTCGTGTTTACAGTTACAGATTTGTCGATAAGTCTTGCAATGACTGAAAATTTGTGGGAGCTTGTTGTATCATCCCCGTCTCATCACAATAAGCTGTTTTGTGATGCATACACGCAACAGCAAATTAACCTGTTTTATCCCCACACGAATGAGCAACCGTTTTGTGATAATAATAGAGGCGCAAGCGAAAGGGTTTGCGTGTGCATTGAACCATAAAAAGTGGAATAATGAGGAAACAAATAATATATACCACCGCTCCATACGTAACACTGTTATAGGTACCCCTAATTATAAAGACATGCTTGCTGTCAACAAGGCTTCAAAACTTGTAAAGATATTTATTACTATTATTGGGCGAACCTTGCTCCTATATCAACATCACTATCATGAATCAAAAGTCAGCACGAGCTGCATCGTTCCTATCTTGTATGAAGCTTTTCCAATTAGCAATGTCTCGCTGAACACCTTGTGTTAGTTGGTGGCGGAGGTGGCATTGTCTAACTCTGAAAATTCTCTACGTTTCACGGCACACGTAAGTTTATTAACAGTAACTCTCCTGCGAGAGGGATTGATACACATAATCGAATATTATGGTAGGTGTTCATGTAGTCGTGTTGATGAATTTACTGATGTGAGGTTAAGTTTTTGCTCGTATTTCTTGCTCATGACTACACCCCAGACCGAGCGTCATCTCATTGATG
>JAQGAP010001301.1:0-21158 GCA_034697805.1 Orchesella bifasciata | reverse complement strand
AAAATTATTTGTACCTGTTGCGAAAAAGACTGTCAAAAATGTTTGTATTTGTTACAATACTGTTAATTTAAAGTCACAACTTGTGACTGTCAGGTTAGGGAGACTATTTATCTCAGCTCAAATTTCTCATGACGATTTCCAATTTACACAAACACAAATATTTGCATATCCGTCTTTTATATGTCATCCAGAATTACTTAAATGATGCACCAACTTTCACAAAACCTTTAACATGTTTAGATGAATGTAGGGCTTCTTTAGTCTCTTTGAATGTGTTTCTTGTCACTCCACTACGTGCTTAATTGGATAACCTACGAATTAACCGAGAATTTGTCCAACTTTTTTTAAATTTTGCAGTGACCACCATGAATTAAGCTGTCCGACCCAGTCCAAACATTTTAAATGTAAAACATAAGCTTGCAAATGACATTGTAAGGTATGTTGTACAATGTTTTCTCATGGATTCATCCTACTTTCCGGTATATTGTGTTCTGTTATAGCAATTCTCTGCATAAAGGCTCATCTTAGAGAGGGGAAAGCATTACAGACTAGCTTAAACAACCATTTCACAATACTCAGCGCTTTGCATGCAATATAACATGCAAGGCAGCCAATGGTTTCTACGTTAGTCTGCATATCATCCATTTGGATTGGAGTTCAATGAATAGCCCAATGCAAAGAAGATATATACAACATACAGGTTCTCACGCAAACCGTAGGCAAAGGTAAGGGATAATAAATATATTTCTATGTGGAGAGAGACTCGTAAACGTTAGGCTTAGACGTTCACCAACATACCATTCAGTTTCTCATGGGTAGAGCCAGCCAGATACCAGAGCTCAAGATGAAAGGGAATGAAACTAAAATACCGACTGTACTCTCATATTATTCTGTATGACCAACACATTCAATTTTTTCGTTATCTCTATCATACTGAAGACCATTTGCATGTATCCCTCTTTTTGACAGAGGGTACACAATGCACACACAATATTATGGAAACTGTAAGTATGCTGGAACAAAGCTGAGGATGGTCCTTTTTGGCCCCAATTGAAGTTGAGGTTTCTCTTTCCTCATTTCCCTAAAAGGTTAAAACTGCAATAGAAATGGATATAACGTTTGATTTGAGAATGCAAGGACTTTGCAAACAGCAATTAGTAGGATTTGCATTTTTTAAATGAGCTGCAATATTCAACACAGGTTAAACACCTCTTTTCTAAATTCCAATGACATTTTAAAGTGCCACAGGTGTTGTTTGCTAGTGTTGAGAGCTGAAGTGTCAGGGCGAGAACACATTAGTTGTGATGCTTAATTCGGTTTATCTTTATGCCCCACGAAACAAATGTAATAATAAATAAAAAAGCCAAAGGTTATCCAGATTTAGATATCTTATCAGACCCTCTAACGTGTAGGCAACAAAACTTTCAATATCCAAAAGTCATTTGAAATGCATCAAACCTCATAAAACCATGCATATTATGACAAATGGCTTACTTATGTATGAAATTGTTTATAATTTTACGTTGCAAGCATGTCATTATAACTGTTCTTGAACCTGGGTGATGACTCATGTAAAAATGTGAGAGTGCGTGATCCTACCATGAAAACAAGCTAGAATAAAGAAAAGTCTAATACACATGTAGAGTTTAAATGGGAATCATTCCAGCAGCTTGAGAAATTCTTTGCTCTGCATTTATTTATTTCATTTGCTTGCTAATCATAACTCCTTAAGCAGTTAGTAAGCCTAGATTTCTTCCTATATACACAAGTTATATGAAGGGAAATCTGTGCTGGATTGAAGAGAAACAAATATTTTTTATTCTCACAATAAAAAAAATGACAAATAATTCCCATAGCTTATTTTGCATATTGATTGTTATGCCATAATCTGTTTAGTCTTCGATGATAATTTAAAAACATTAGAGTATGACCATTTGTTACAAATAACCATGCAAATACGTAAATTTAGAAGGAAAAGGGTTTAGGATTAAAACTTGAGAATTTAGTACGTTTCCATTGCGCCTCATTGGTAAGCTTAATTTTTATTGGGAAATTCCAACCAAACATGAAACATTTGTTCCGCTACGCAGTTTAGTCATGATGTCAGCGAGTTGTACAATTTTTAACCCTCATATGTTTGCTTGTTTTTGACCATCTCTTGATTCTTTTCAAGTCAATGTTTTGACTGCAAAACATTCCCTTTTCTTTGGTATCCGTTACGTACTCACATTACTTTTGCATGGTACAGTTGTCATTCTGCACCCAGCTTGCTGAGCACGTTGCAAATAATATTGCATTGCCGAAAGTAATGATCGCAAGCCGACAACCGACTGCATTGTATACAACATACATGCATGTCTTTCTATAAGGCACGTTTAAAAGGATACAAGACAGACCTTAGACACCATTTCCTACCTTCGTCCAACGACATGTTTATCATGCGGCGATTTTATAGTCCTGCTGTCTCTGTGTGTGCCTGTGCCTATTACTAGTGTTCATCTCCTGGTTAATGTTTTTTTCACGAGGATAATGGATATTGTACTCATAATTGAATTAGAAGTGGGGTATTACGTGCTCAACACTTTTGACGTTTGATTAAGAAAATTAACAAAATTAAAAATAAAACTAACGCTGTAAAGAAATTACTGACTGAAAGCACACGGTCCACTACTGTGTTATTTATTTATTTATTTTCCTTGTATTGTGCATGCATTAAATTCAAGATGCACAAAACAAAGCCCAAACGTTAAGCCAGAGGCATGTAAACTAACCGCAATAAATTTGGAGCCTTTTTCAGTGCATTGAAAGTGTTACTTTTAACTAACGTCTGTGTCTAAACATGTACATCTAATCAACACGATTGCATGCTTTCTAAAGAACTACTCTTGTTCATGGCAAATTACATCTGTATCATTCATATCATAACGTTACAAGCGGAGATGCAGAATAGACTCATGTTTGTACATACAAAGGAGATTGATAGATATCATGAATCTTGCTTAATTCCCTTTTGAAGTTTCAATAGGGTCATTATTATCATTTTTAGGCTTTCATGTTATTATGTGGTTGTGTGATTGCGTCGCAAGTCGCAACCGTCAACTTTTGCTCACGCTCACACCACCTTCATCACATTTTGCAGAACGGCAGCCAGATACTCAAACCAACAGCCAACCCAACGCTGTATCCTCGTCATCATCACCAACTAAACAATATTTTTGCTGTTTATACGCAACTCTCGCAAAAATTTTGATGTGCGCACGCATACTCCTAAGCTAGTCATGTCATGCGGTAAGTGGGGATTGATTGCATTTTTTATGTGTATTTTATTTACAATACATGCATGATTCTTGCCATCGTCGCGTCACATACGAGCCCACAAACGTGCATTCATAAGGAAATACAATTTTAAAAATTAAAGCCCCACTGCAATGATACAATGACTACTACTACACACAAGATGTTGTTTATATGGTAATGCTAAGTGCACGCAACTAACAATGTAATCTGGCAGGTATATCTAGATCACTGACATGATTATTTCGCTACAATACGCTTCTGTATCTGCTCTCTGTCTGGTGTAACGCACAAAACACGTATGAAATAATAGTAGGAACAAAGCTGAGAACTATATTGGTGGATATGAAACTCCTGTGCTACACAATTGAAATTTAAGATTACCTTTAAATGTAGCATACTCGTTTCATCATATTATTCATATCCCCATCCGAACAAGGATTCATTTTTCATACGCATCAAAAATCTGTCTAAAACTGCAACGCACTCTGCACATTCATATCATCCTTGACCAAACAAGCCAAAGAACATCATCAAGCCAACGGACAAGCTAAAAATCGATTTATATCGCAGTTTTCTTTTCCCCACCAACACCACCATCGCCACTGACTAATTCAAGATTCCAACTTTTTCCTCACACATGGTCAGTCAGTTCATCAAAACCAGCTCACGTAGTGGGATGCAAAATTTAAAAAGTGCAGAAAGAGAATAGTGTTACGATTAGAAAAATCTTTGATCCACAAAATAAAGAGCTTTTAGTGTTTGTACAAAAACTGTTAGGCAAAATAGAAGAAACGTGTAGAATACACATTGTCTACAAGAGTTTACATTCACGTGAGCATCAACATCAACAGCTCATAAAAATTTTGTAAAAGGGGTTACGAAAAATTAGAAAATAAAATATTGACTTTGTGGTCATTTGTTCACTTGTGGCTCATCCTTATTGAAGCCATATCGTATCTCCTGTGACTACGTTGCTCAAGTACATCTACAGCAGCGGAAGTGTAAGCCCTGAGTTCCTGCGCACTGGGTAGACGAGCAGCCGCCGCATTATTAATTAGCGAGTACGGGATGTGAAGTGTTGAACGTTGGCAGTTTGTCGTGCTGTGAATTGTGACCACGTTAAGCTGCATGCACACCATGTTCGCGAATATACAATGTTGAGTCTGTCAAAAGGATTTTGCTAAAGAGCTCCAGTACTGATGACGAAGGAGAAATAGTTCACGAATTTAAAGCCCAAATGATCATGAATTAGTGAGGAATGCCATGAATTAACAAAACCATCTTTATTGAAACTTCCGTCCGTTCCATTTAACTTACCATTTCACGAGGTTTTTATCCACAGGTGGCTATCATCTCAGTTTCAGTTTATTATTTTCTAACAGGATTACAGAGTTTTAACTGTATGAGGATTTTTTTCGTTCATACAATTCAGCTATTAAAGGTGGATGAGTGTTGATTTTCTTTCGTCTACAAACATCAAGAGTTTGCGTTTGGTGAGTGTGTGATGCGAAGAGAGCGAGGATGATAATATAGAATAGCGTATTATTATTAGGCATGCAGATAAAGTACCAAAGACGAAAGCATTTTTATGTATGCATGCAAACGGCGAGAATAGGATGCTAGTAAGCGAAAACAGATATTATTATGCATAATCATGGAAACTTTGAGTGGACTGACGAAACTCATGTTGCTGCTTGCTGCTAAATAGTAAATGGTAATCCATGAATTGAAGTAATATGAACTTATCTACATGTCTTCTTTTGTGGGACCTCCTCTCATAACAATAATAATATAGCTGCATGTCAAAACGGAATGAATCAGTAAAGTTTCACTTTTCCATGAACACTACTTCACCTGTTTCATGATAACGAAATTGGTTGCTCTGCCAGATCCCTTTCTGCGTAGAGAGATGGGAAATTTAACGTGAGAGGATTGCACTGTGTAATGCGGTGTTCGCTGTCGTTTCAAAGATAAAGTGAAAAGGTGATTAACAAACGAAACGAGTTTAGAACTGAAGCGAAGCTGTTATCAGGGGTGTCGATGATTATTTATTAGTTGAAAAAGGTTTCAGTCTTTTGTGAAAAGTTCTCGTGGAACACGAGTTACCTCACTTGAAGTAGAACTCAATGCTTAGATTTCTTGCGCAAGGAAAATTGCGAAACACAGACCTTCATGCGCTTATTGCATTGGACATAAAAGTCGAGCTTGAAGTTAATCAACTGTCGTTACATTAATTGAGAACAAAGCACCGAGTGATAGAGAACTAAAACCATTCTAAGCCTAACATTTTGAGATCGCTTACAGAGGACAAGTTCAAGTTTTTTTGTGCTACGCTCTAACTTCAAGCTCCTTAGCGATTGTGAGACATTCGTCGCATATCTCATTTGCCCGACACACATAATGGCAGGGGATATTACCGCAGCCAGTTCCATTGGAAAGGATGATGGAAACGATTCACAACAAATTTCAAAGGAAGCGGAAGTGCGTGACGTTTCAGGTGAGTTTCGCTGTTCAACTATCGACCATTATGCTCCTTTGTAATGACATACATTGTAAATAGTAGTAGCAAAGAACCAAACATTTTTGAACCTTAGCCTTTAGCAGTTCTGCAATTCATGCAGTAAGGATATTAGATAATGGGTGCCTTCTGCTGCACACAACGTCGAGTACAACCTACTTGCAAGTAACATATTAGAAAGAAAATTTGTCAGAGATTAATGATGTAAATAATGCTTCCCATTTCTTGCAACCTCGTTAGTCCCATATTTTTGGTTCGTCCATTTATGAAATTCAACAGCATTATCTATCATAAGGAAACGGTTAAGTTGGTGCTGTAGCAGCATACATTTGCTTGAAACGATGGTGGCATAATTTATTAGCAGAAGAAATATTTAATGCCCTTCAAATACATTAGTAGAGATAATTCAAGACATTAGCACTCTTTTTTTGTTTTATTGATGTGAGTTGTGAAATGCATCGCACACTGCACGGCTCTGGTTTCATGTGCATCACTTTTGGGTCGGCATTGGCATGGATGGCGTATGCAATACACACTGGCTGCTTGTTCAGTGTGAACGTGAAGGAGATGCATAGTTTATATTTTACGATCTTTGAACAGCAGCAATTGATTTAATTTTATTGCTGAAGTCCTTCCTTTTCTGGGCTAGACAAATAATACTGCAACTTATAATGATGAAATGATCTCATTTATAAAATTATGAGTTATGTCTTTTGGGATCTATAGTAGGAAGAATATGGCAGAACAATTGCATACATGATATATACTTCCAACATCTACAACATTTGGCATGGCAAAGGATGTGTGTGTATCAGCGAGCACACAATTGACTCGTCTGAAGTTTGCAATTCATGAGCCTTGTGTGTTAAAACATGATGTCATTTGGTGTAGATACAGGCTACGAGTGTACGCTTTTGTATGGAAACATGAAGTATTACTTAGTACTGCTTGGCAAGGATGAATGAACGACCAGGAAATGCAAACATTTAATTATGAACTAAATTCTTCTCAGGTAATTCAGCACCAGTACCAGAAGTAGCTGACGGAAAAGTAATTCGGGAGGACGTGCTTTCCTGCCTTTCGAGAAAACAAAAGTATTACAGACTTGTGATAACAGCAAGTGAGCTACTCCTCCAAGGAACCAAGAATGATTCCTCATTTGAGCGATATTCCATAGATGATTTGTTTGGCTGTCACACACTTCGCCACAAGCAGCATGGTCCCTCAGCATATGTGTGCTTTTACCTTTACCCAAGAAGAAAGCGTGTGCTCATGTCCAAGGAAAAGCTACGAGAGAAAGTTCCACTGGTGTTTGAAATACGAAAGCCTGGTAACACATATGACGACAACCTAGCAATCGCTGCTAAATGGAAGGAAGATGCTACCAAACTGCTAAGAAATAAGTATCCAAAATGGCAGCTCCACAAACCAAAGCTTCAGAGCCCTGAGCCAACTACTGATAATTCAGCTTTGACGATAATGACCGTGGCTAATGACAGTCAAGATCCGTTGGACCATGATCCTAAACTTGGAACTTCCACGTTGTCTCTTGCAAGTTATTTATTGTTTGTTCGACGCTATTTGGTAATTGTGAATCCTGTCAGTGGCCAGGGTAAAGGGTTGCCTACTTTCCGCGTAAGTTTTTAAAGCAAAAACATAAAGAAGTGTGCAAACGAAAGAAAAGTAAAAGCAATTGATTATAATTTATAATGATAAAGGAAAAAGTGCATCCAATTCTCATGGAGGCTGGGGTAAAAGTGGAGCTTTTAGTAACGGAAAGACCAGGCCACGCTCGATCAATGGTTTCATCAAGTAACCTTTCAGAAATTGATGGAATCATTACTGTTGGAGGCGATGGATTGCTATACGAAGTCGTAAATGGCTTGCGCTGCCGTGATGACTCTGATAGAATTTCTAATGTGAGCATTTTACTTTAGAACCAGTTTTTGAAGCGACACAGGGTTCGTTTTAAAATTTCTATATTTTTATCAGATTCCGTTGGGAATAATCGCAACTGGGTCAGGCAATGGGCTTGCCCGCTCAGTGGCGGAATACTCTAAGGAAGATGCTGATTATCTCAAAAACCCTGTTTTATCAACTACTCTGGCTGCCGCACGTGGGAAAGTGGTTCCAGTAAATTTGGTAAGCGGAGCGATAAACCTTTGGTTGAAGTGGTGACCTTGAACTACATGATTCTGGTTTATTGGAATGCAGATGGAGGTGGAGCTTGATGACAGAAAGATATACTCATTTCTATCAGTCGGTTGGGGCCTCTTGGCTGACATTGATGTTGAAAGTGAAGTGTTGCGAGCGATTGGAGAGTCGCGTTTTACCATTTGGTCATTTTTACGACTGGCCAAATTAAGACATTATAAAGCACAGTTATCATACATACCTTGTGAGAAAGTATCTCGCGACGAGTTAAATGGCACAAGTCGCACTTCACTACGGGAGCGGGATCCCGTTTTCATTGATGGGGAATTCATCAGCGTGTATTCTACCTGCCAGTCTTACATCGGCTCTGATTTGATCTTTGCACCTAAAGCCCAGCCAGGAGACGGCCTAATTCATTTAACATATATGACAAAAGATGCCGGCAGAGCGTCTGCAACCCAATTCTTATTGGGAATAGATAAAGGTAATAATAAATACGTGATATTCAACCACATTATTACATTTACATATTTATGCAGATTATTTAAAATACCGGGATTCTTAACAGGTGCCCATTTAAGTGTAAGTGGGGTGAGCTATGTGACCGTCAAAGAGTTTTCCATACGTTGTGCGGGTGGGATTAGCGGAATAGTTACCATAGACGGTGAGCGCGTGACGGGAGAAGAGATTAAGATAAAGATTTCTCCGAGACCTTTACACGTATTTGCACTGTGATATATGATACTACTGATTGATTTTCCATCTACGTATCCACTTGTCTACATTACCTACATTGACCTTTTAAGACTGATGATGTTGTAATTGCTACGGTATTATTGAAGTACTACTTTTGAACCATCCATAATATTTACTAAGATTTTACTAGACCTAAGGCAAACATTACTTTGTAGTTGTTCATCCAGTACAACAAATTAAAATTCCATTTCGTGACAATACTAATTGCATTGCAATTCGCAATTACCTCTGTACCTTATCATGTATTAACAACGAGCGCCAATGATGCCTTAATCCAAGGAATTTCGGTGTGGGTATTAAGTACAATGTAGTGTATAAATGTATGTAATGTTACCAATCAAGTATCATATTAGTTCATGATTAAATCATGTAATAAATTTTAATGCGGACTAAAACTAATTTTAAAATAAATGGAATTGTTGGTCAAAACATTTTTGTGCAACAAAGTAGCTTTATTTGATAGATATACTTGTCACAATCTTTAAGTTACATACATCGGTGGACTACCTTATTCCTTAAAATACGTCTTCTCACTTCGCCCCGATTCGAATTGTTAAAATAAACTTACTTCAACTCTCCATTCTCTTTCCAATCAATCATATTATATTTATTACAGAGAAATGTTGATTATTGATGAAGGTAAGTTTCTAAAATCTACGAGTTCTTACGAAGAAATAAGTTACTAGCTGCGATTGGCAAGATATTAAAAAGTCAACATGTAAAACGCATAAGTATATCACCAATCCTCATAAAATTTAAAACATTCAATTACTCTCTGCAGTTACAGTTAGTTGCACTAATACATCACAATATAAACAACAAACATTATATAAGTAACACCCATAATATGAAACGACTGGCGTGCTAAACTACAACTAAGCTATAAGTAGAACGGTTACAAGAGAGAACTACAAAAATCCCTACTAAAAACTGGAATGAAAACAAGCATGTTATTTTGTATTAATATATATTTACGTTTAAATACCTCTGTTTCAAATGTCACCCAGTACAGTACAAAAGCACTCTTCAACTTCACCCTTTTACCATCTTACAGTTCGTACAAAAAAGCCCGATATATTGTCTATCGTGATATGCAATCTAGTTATAGCGAGTTGTTTCGCAAGTACAGAATCCAGCTTTGATAACACGACAACTACTCTGACTGACGACCATCAATCTCATGCTTTTGTCTTGGCACTGATAGACACGAAGAAAGACACCAATCTTTCGGCATGTCACACTGTTACCTGTACGATTATTTAGTATTTATTTATTTATGTTGTACTAATATTATTTTGCAAAAAGTTTGGATCCTCTCATAGTTGCTTATATAATATAGGTTACATTCAAAGCTGCACATCTTATGTAGTAGTTTTGTAGTAGTAGTATTTATCTACCTATATCTTTTCATTCATTCTAGTGCAGGTATTCAGAATCTTTCATTAAAATAAAATGTGTGTATTGTAAACACACCTTCAGTTTTCTTTTCGTCTCTTGATTCTCTCATGATATTTGCATTGTAAAAATATATCTATTTCATCCTAGTATCAACAGCTTTTCAAAATGTACTGCATTTTCATCAACATATAAAATTAAAAATTTTTGCATTGCACCTCATTTCAGTTGTATATCAACCTTCTACACGTTCCCTACCAATAAATAGCAGATATATTTAGTGAGAACTACTCATTTCCTTCTGTACAATACGTTACACTTTAAAAGTTTAAACAAAGTAGGGGTTCTACTTCTACTGACTACAAATTACTCTAAAATCACTATAACTAATTGTTAGCAAACCTAATATGTGGACTAAAATACTGGCGTTTCGCACTATTGCAGTTGCAGTATGTATCTGTTCGTTCCTATTTACAGCATTGATAAAATAATGGTAACGATAAAATAATGTTTGCTGCTCGGTCAATAATCAATAAAATTAAAATTCTGTACCTAAACTGGAAATTCCAAAAACTGCCTTAAAATTCAATTCTACCCACACCTTATGAAGGATCTGCATAAGTACACTAATACTGATTTACCTAAGCTTCTCTTGGTGATAGCGATTTAGTGCCAGACTTTGGCTGGACAAACCACCGCTAACTCACCATCATATAGAGTACACAAGGAGTACACACTAACATTAAAAATGACACATAAATCACTTGAGTTTAGGTACTAGTTACATATACTCCCTTATAATAAAATATTTTGTTAAAAAGTTGTGATTGTACAAACTTAAAACCAGATAAAAACGCAAAAAGTTCTAAACATTAAGTATATAGATATGCCTATCGTATGGAATACTTTAAATTGTTGAATTTTATGAGTTTTATACTCTCATTTTTCTCCACCATGTAATCTACTTTATTCGTGTACACGTTTCCATTTCAAGCCTAGATTAGTCACTTAACGCTAAAATACTAGTATACATATTACATTATTATATACTAAATCGTATCGATTTTTTGCTATGGGCTATTAGTAAAACGAAACAGTTAAATAGAGGTACATAGAAACGTAGAAAACCACACAATACAAATGTTTTTAGCGTACCACTTGTTAATTGCTTATAAATAACAGTTACCTTTTGTTTGTAATGAATAATATGCATAAGGCGCCTTCTTGAGCCAGAATGTGACTAATACATTCGAACAATCTACGAAATATCGGTGGTTTCATACATTGACGTTTTAGTGGTAGCTTAATTGACTAAAACAATGAAGTACTTAAACTAGGTATAACATTTATATCGTTTAGTAAATTAGTTTTTAACGTGATAAGAAATCCAACCTGCTACATGTTTGGCTTCATTTGCTGGGCAAGAGTGAAGGTACAAAATCAGTACGAAGGATAAAGGTTTCTTCAGTGCTAGTTCTATGCACACAATGTCAAAAGCAGCCAGAAATTCCAACGGTAATTGGCTAATAGAAAGAGAAAGGTTTGTATTTTGAAAGAATTGTCGGCTTGACATTATAAAGAAGAATTCATGAGGGGGACGTGTTGTAAAAGCTCCTGAATACTGAAAAACATTTGTAGAGTTTGAATCTGCATCGCAGTCTTTGGTTGTTGATTGAAAATTTGTTGCATGGTTGGTATTGGTTTACTGTATCTCACCTCAATATAAATATATGCATATGAAGCTTGCATGCTTTCGTACCTTCACTCTATCCATCAGTTACAAGTTATTTTAGGGAACAACAGTTATCTGCTATCGACTAATTTGCCTACATAACGATAACGATCTATCTGAAGTAACCAAAAACAACCACTAGAACAGGAATCCGGTGTCACAGTTGTGGTTTTTAAGTAATTGGGAAGAAACGTTTGAAGATTCAGGTTTCCAGTTACAGTAGTTAGAATAAGGTTAAAACATCTATATATAATAGCAACAAATAAAAAATAGCAACAACAAAGACAATAAACGTAGCTAGGACGGATGAGCAGGTAAAAATTTCATACTGCTATTGACCTATGTGCTACCAGTTAAAATTCCTAAGTAATTTAAGTACAGATAAGTAAAACCTGTATGTGGTGATGGGTGATGGTATAGGTTTCTTTCCCCAAATTGGAAGTTAAACAAAGAAGAATTTGAATGTGATGGGAACCAAAATGTGAAGACAGAGAGATCAATTCCTCATGGTTGTTTGCGTGGAAGCTCATTCTTCTCAAGATTGAAGGCATTGACATGGCACTTGCTAACTAATCATGACTGTAGAGAATGTGTTTAATGATATGATCCAATTACTGAAGCTACAATGCTTATTGCTGCCTGGATACTAAGAGTTGGATGCTTTCCTGACAGTTGCCTAGAATTTTGTTTACTATCTCTACACCCATATTAGCAACGTCTATCCCATCAACCTGAAGTATTTTATCTCCAACTTTTACTGGGAGTTCATCCGTATCGGTTCCCGTGACGTAAATCCCCTGATGATAATAAAAATTAGAGTATTTAAAGGTAAAGTAAATGGTATGTGAGAGTGGTTGTAACCGTAGAATATCTTTTCATTACCTTGCCCTCTGGTGGTGCAACTTGGCTGGCAAAGTCATCGATCATGAATCCCAACTGAAACTGATTAATTTTTCTATGCTCCACGGATACCTATTTATATACCAATATAAATCTCTTAGTATATGATTATACGTAAGATTTAATTTTGTGTATGTTAAGTCAACAGTATCAAGGAAATAAAAGTTTGTGCTTACCACACGTGCGTTCTTGTGAGTACCAAATATCCACGGTTTCCTTGTGGATGGAATTTTAGAACCAATAGGGCTGGGTGTACGGCCTGTTGGAGGTTTTGGAATTCCCGATCTAGCGGTTTTGGAGGAGGGGATGGCACTGATCGCATTCTTTTCTGGCGAAACAGGCGCATAGCTTCTTCCATCATCAATGGGACTGGAAGGTAAGCTTACATCTTCAGGGAGCGCTCTTGGAGCATCAGACTTTGGAATGCGACTTCCAGACTTCCTTTGGTCTGGCATCATTACCCCAACGTTCTGGGGACTTGCTATATTGCTGATTTTTGGTATTCCACTACCACCACTAAATTTGAGGTTTCCAACACTTGCATTTCCGTGTCGTTTCGGACTCTCCACCATTATTGGTGGTCTGTCGTCAGGTTGAAACTTGCTTGGAATTCTACTAGTGGGTGCGCTGTTGGCGATTTTGGACGGTGAAGTAATTTTTGGTTCGTATTGCATTGGAATTCCAGTTTGCCCCATTTTGACAGCACCTGGAATACCAGTCTCCTTTCCCTTAAAACCAAAGGTCGGCGGAGGTGGAGCAGGAGCTTCGTGAGCTTGAAGTAAGGGTTGAGTTTGCGCATTTTCCGCCGCAGACGCTGAAAACTGACGTTTGTTAGATCCTGAAATAGACGGGATTCTACTCACTTTGGTTTCCACAGTAACATTTTTATTTCCCTTGTGAGACAACATGGGGATGCGTGTCTCGATAACATCTTCAGCTCGCTGTTCTGCCATGTCCGACATTCTACTGTTTTGAACTGGCACTTCGTTAGCAATTTCCATATTGTGCTGCATTGGCATACCGTGCTCATCCTCGTGAAATCTATCTTGAGGTGAGTAAACATTTGCGTTTCCACTATCAGTTGCATCTGCCCCGTACTGCGTCTTTGCTGCAGTAATATTTGCATTCTTATCTGACAAAATTCCACTAAACTCATAATCCACATTGTGGTTTTGCATCTCCAAATGTCCATATTGCACGGAATGCGTTTCATTATAAGCCACATTATCAGTTGGCTTTGGTTCTTGATATGGATAGTTGTCTATGTTTGATGACTCCTGTATCATTTCTCTTGTCTCCTGCTTCCAGTCATTATCTTCAGCGACCAAATACTGTCCACTAGGTACATTAGAGTATGGAACGTTTTGGTTTAAAACGTCAGAATTCGGCATGAGAGACTCAGTTGGAAAATTGATACGCCCTGATCCGGCTCCACCAGAAGAGCGAAAGAAAGCTGCACGTTGAGCGGCAATGTGATATGGTGGTGGAGTCCGACCAACAGACAATGGGGGTAAACGGAGATCTTCTGTGTAAGGAGCTGGATTATAAGGAACGACTTCAGGTAACCCTAAGGTATTCATTGAGGGGTTGACATCACCAGCTACCCAGCTACCCTTTTTCTCCTCCTCGTGCTTGTCAGGTAACATATTATATTTCACAAACTCATTGTTGTCGGAGCCCACCTTCTCATTGACTTTAATTTCTTGATTGTCATTAGACTTTACTAGGTCATCGCGCTTCTCAATCAAAGCTTTTAGTTCGTAGTCATCCTTAACCTGAAAATGTCAAAGACACGATCTTAAAAATTGGACTTGTTTAGTTTAACTTGCATTATCATGTGGCTTTGCAAATAAAACTTGAAACTTTTATATAAACCAAAATATTTGCGCATCCTACGCAGCTAATAATAACAATATTACAACAAAAATCATTAGAATAATTTGCTAGTCTTACAAAATTGCTTTGTTTAGTCTCAGTTCTCATAGCACTATAATAAATATTCTTATGCTTATCACATTAGCGACATAACGATACGGGAATGTTGAAGCAATTACGATAGTTCAAATTGAAATAAAAATGCTATTTATTTGAAGGCATATTTAGCAATAATCCAAAACGAAAAATGTAATTTGAAATCATAGAAATACGGCACTGCGCTAAAGGACAGTAATTAAATCAACCTGATTAGCCGCACACCTTATTACTTTTCCACCTCTTCTACGTCATCACTGGTGATTACCTAGGAAAATCGAGTGAGAAGTACAGTCTGTTTCAAGTGCGAGTGCCTATTCATTTACCGTAGCTTTTGAATTTTTAGCACCTCTCTTTAATTGTCGTGACACACACACGCACACAAATTAAAAACATGGGTTTAGTACAGTTTGATATAATTTGAAAACACATTGAGTACTTACAGCAGGGTCTCTTATTAAATCTCCGTAGCCATTAAAATCACTCTCTCTAAAGTCCCCTTCATATACGGGCTCGTCCTTTAAAAAACCACGTATTTTTATCACATTAGTAAAAAAATCAATGGCATTTTACAAATCTACTATATTTCACACCAATATTGACAGCATTGAACTTACCGAAATATTAATAACCTCTCCGTTTTGACTCTTGGCTTGTCTGATATGGGAGGCATGCTTTGCCAAAGCCCGTAGCTCCTTGGGATAAGGAGTGGGGGCCCGGAGAAGGCCGCCGTTCGTGGCTGGTTTTTCAGGAGTAGGTGGTTCAATTTCGTTTTGGAATCTGATTTTCCTCTCAGAACGACGTGGCGTCTCCTCATCAGTATCATTTTTGTTGAAGTCTCCATCTGTTAATTTACAATTAGGTTATTAGGTTGTAGTTTGGCCTCTCAATCCGATATGCCATGATCAATGTAATATAAAAAGTACGTAAAATCGTAAGTAAATAGCAACTTGAAAGGAAAGGTTACCTGGTGCAGGTAATTGTGGGAGTAAACAACAAGTGACAACATGCTGCCCGGTTCCAGGGTCAATTTCTCTGTTAAGGGCAACTAACGGCTTGTTTTGACCATCAGTGAGCCACAATGCCCCAAGATTTGTGAGTCCAAGAATTGACACGGGAAGATTTTGAATAAAATTATTAGTCAACTTAAGCATTTTGAGTTTGCTCAGGTGACCCACTTCAGATGGGATCTCTTTCAAGTTATTTCTAGCAACGCTGAGAACAGTTAGAGAGGTACAACTTCCGATCTCAATGGGAAGCTCCGTAAGCCGATTCTCATCCAAATATAGCGTGTGAAGCTTTCGAAGAAGTCCAATTGACAAGGGTATTGCTTTCAAGAGGTTGGAAACAGCACTCAATTCCTGCAAGCTCTTCAACTTTCCAATATCATCAGGCAAGCGATTTATACAGTTGGAGTCTATTCTGATGGTTGCTGCATTCTCCAGCTTGGTGAAACTGTCCGGCAATGACTACAAATAAATGGGAATAATTGATGATGTCGCCAGCCTAATTGGTCTACTTTAACTCTATTGTCTAACCAGATGAAAGACATTAAGATTAATTATGTTCTTCAAATTTACAGCCTACCGTTAAAGAATTGTGAGTTAACGTGACATCCAGGAGATTTGTACACTTGCCAATTTCAGCGGATATTTCGCCTACTTCATTCTTTGACATGTCCAAGCAAGCAAGTTTTGTTAGGTTGCCTATAAACTGTAAACGAATTAAGATGTAGTAATACGTTCTTCTCCACATCTGTGTTGTTCTATTTATGTCATTTTATGTATAAATACCTTAGGAATCTCTCTAATACAGTTATTATCTGCCCAGAGTTCAGTTAAACTAGTCATGGTCCCGATAACTTCGGGCTGAAAAGGAATAAGCATTTCAGTTTTAAGCATCAACAAAACTACGCATTTATACAGGCATATGATAATCAAAGCATCATCAAATTTTTATACCAGCTCTTCAATATCATTGGATCCAATGTCTAGCCTTTGCAACTGATGGAGACGACTCATAGATTTGGGTAGAGTTTGTAGAAGATTCTCCCTCAGTTCCAGAATCCTCAGCTTTGTCAGTCTCCCAAAGTTTGCAGGAAGAAATTCTAATGCCGTTTCATTGAGAAACAACTCTTCTAAATTTACCAATTGACAAATAGCTTCCGGAAGTTTTGTCAGTTGGTTCAAGCTGAGGTCGAGATACGTGAGATTTTTGCAATTCTTGATGCTCTCCGGAACTTCAGATAAGGCTGCAAATATTTAAAATGGAAATTAACATATTGGTTGAGAAATGAGAAAGCTCCGAGTACGTTTTACGAGATCGTAAATTCCAGTATTTATTACTGTGAGCGGTGCGGTAGCGTCTGAATTTTAAGTAACTGCCAAATCTACATAAGTATATCATAGATAGCATATGCGCTCTGTGAATTAAATCTTGCAGATATGACCCATAAATTGAGTTGAGGATTACGAAGCACTCGTGCATGTTACTTTTTCTAAAATTGTTATTTTGCTGTGATGACTTCCGTGTAGTTCATTAATAGTTTTGCGCTTATTCTAAAAGTGAGGACGAAAAATGCTTTTTCTGTTTTTGTTACGTTCTCTCATTCTCTGATGTGAGGATCTCGTTTTTATGTGGTTTTCAGTGAACGCGACATCATTCACAAATATGATGACATCTTTTCGGATATGATGGAATATGTAGATGTAGGATGCAGACCAGAGCTGAGCTGAGAGAAGGTTTTCCCCTCAATGCTCAAGTTATTTCGGGAGAAATTGATTTTGAGTACCTTGAGAGGCGTTAATTATCATGCATTTCAATACCATATTCGTGCGCGTGGCGTGGATAATAAAAAATAACCTTCCTCCTAACTGTGACACTTCTGGTAGATTCAACGGAAAGTTTTTCATTGCCCTCACGCGAACCATAAAATCTTTGAGAAAGTTTACCAATAAAATCCCTTTCTAAAATTCATGCTTTGGACATCGGCATACAATCGAAATTTACTGTTGAGTAATCAGTTTAGGATGTGCTCACCAGAAGAAGCAATTATTGAAACCAATTAAAATTATAAAACTTTTAGCAAGGTGGGGCATTGGAAGACTTTCAGAAGCTTTTATATCGCTCTCATTTAATCTCTAAAGGATTTATTTGCTGAAGGCCAATTTTTTACGTAGCAGACTTCACTTTTACTACTGAATAACAGCTCGTAAAGCTTTCCGCTGCTAACAGAAGGTATTCATTACATACGCGCTGAGAAAACAACAACTCGAAGCGAGTATTGTAGTTTAGGGTTCGTTTAACATTGAGGAGAAGACGTCCCAATAAAACCAGGAAAGCTAGGTACTCTAAAGAACTAATTGAAATAAACTTTATCTCAGGTAATATAACTCGGAGTGTACAACTGCATTATGAAAACTATAAACAAGCAAAGCCCCATGCATCATCACATCACTACCTTCATCATCGTTAGATCTGAGTGTGCTATTTTTGTACCGTCAACCATGAGAATTATCAATTTACAAAAGAAACTCATCTCTCATCATCTCACACTCACATTTTGTAGCAGTTCTTGAGGCCTGCACTATAACTATACATACATCCTTGATGACTATGTATGTTACAGGAAATGAGGAACAAAGGAAAGCATTGAGTTTCTCCAAGAGTTTCTTCATGGAGATTGCGGATGTATGCTGGAATGGAAGAAATATGACTGGTTTATCTTGTCATGGCATTTATTCTCAAGACAAGATAATAAAATACTACTACTACTTCAGTTCCTAGTTCCTCCATACATTTCATAATATTCTTCTTGCTCCAGCTTGAGTTACCGGAGTATTGTATCTTGACTTTTTACTGTCGAGTCGGCAGGTAAAACTAGACGGCTCCACTATCAAGATTGATACCAGCTTATTGACAACATAAGATGCCTATGATGCAGTCTTTGGGTTTGGTGGATGCCACCCATCCTTGTTTTGGCTAAGATGTCAGTTTTTCTGCATACAAGATGGATTCCCCATTACTTACTTTACTACTGTGTACACAGCTCATGTTACAACTATTATCGCACGTAGGGGAAAAGTAAAATTACTATGAAGAATCGTCTACAATGCCTTTACGCTTCTGTGGGCTATGACATGACGTGAAATGCAAACAGCATCGGTGTGCAAACGCTACCGTAACTAAAATACTGGGGAGTTACCGCTGCTTGCTCTAGTGCAAGTCCAATCTATAGGAAAAATATGAAGCCATAGTGGGATACTGACATTTTTATCTATCTGCAATCACAACAACGCCTGGCTATGCTCTGGCTGTCGAGCTGTAGTAAAACAGCGTGTTAACAAGGTTTGCACACTGTTTGCAATAACATCATGACTCTCTCTCGGTACTCATAAAAATGACTACTCGCAGTCTATTTATAACTAACAAAACCCGTTTCCGCTATAGCCTCCGTTATCCAGTTGACCGAAATGAAAGACGAGAGCTACTTATATTTTGCATACACATAAATTCATAAAACCCATCAATACTCTACAGAAACCATCGCATTCCTCATCCTCCTTTCCAATTAGCCAAGTACATGTGTCAGTAACAAGACTAGTTAATGGATGTAAGTGGTAAATAGATGGTAATAGTATTTGTAGGCGCTGTTGATTCCCACTAATTAAAACGTGCAGTTGGTGATGATGTCAACGAGGAGCATTTGCAACTCTGAGCAAGTGAGTGATACTTACCTCGAGATGAATTGGCATGCTGAATATTAATAAACTTGGTTCTCTGAAGAGCTGCCTGAGTATGCCTGATTCAATTTCTTGCTTTTGTAATTCGATATGATCATGAGAGAGCTGCAGCTGCATTGTGATACGACAACCATTCACAATTACAATGATACAGAGTTGTGACGTCAACGTCAAGTCAGGTAGTATCAGTATTATAGTTGTAGTTCTTTGGGAATGTATTTGAGATGAAAAATCGACTAACTAAACCTTCACTTTTATTTGCAACTCTAAAACGAACGCGATAGCATCCAAAGGAAGGGATACAGAAGGAAGGCGTATGAAAGATGCAGACGTATGCATGAAATGACTCCTTCGGCTGAGAAAAGGAATTAGGTTGTTATACAAATGAAAAATGCATGAAATCAAGAAGCGATCAGCGCTTTTGTTATATGATGCGCACAGTAAAACGTAACACAATGAGAGTCAGAAGATTAAGATAATGTATGTTCCAGGGTACTTACCATTTCGACTAACATCCAATTTTGCGATTCGAGTCAACGATTCAATAGCGGCAGGAATCTCTTTCAGATCGTTATCACAAAGGTCCAGATCTCGAAGCTCATGACAGTGAAACAAGTTTGGTGGTAAATCAGATATCTGGAAATTACACAAAATTGTAAACCCAAGTTATTACGGAAGAATGTTCATTTCATGACGTTGTGCATAAAATGCCTATTATGGTAACTTGATACTTAACGCGACCCAAGCCATAGGTACCATAAAGTACATAGATAAACCAATCTTTCTAAACAAGTTTATACTTAATATGAATGTCATTGACTGATAAGTGATAAACTGTATGCAAAACATCCTCATGTATTAATTTCAAACATTTGATAAGATAATGCAATTTCAGACAGGGCAACGATAAGCATTGACCTACACTGATTGAATTGTAGGAAGTAGATATGTAGGCGTAAATCTAATACAACAATAATATTTGTATTTGTCTTTGAGACGCACATTTGACACTTGTAGCCTTGTTAGGGTTTTAAATCTCTAATTAATGCAAATAATCATTTTATATAATAGGCAGCCGTAGTGCAATAAGCGGCATTGTTTTCTAAGGGTTGAGGTTTCGTTCTTCATCACATCATGCTTAGCCCAATAATAGGTGTATAATTGTTTTATGTTGGTTATTTATCGAAAACGTAGTATTCCGACATATTTACTTATCGATGTGCTTAACAAATAACTTATAAATACCGACGTAATGGAAATGAGGCCAACGACTAATCCGACCGCTGGTAAGCCCTACGATGCACAAACATTTGCCGTTTTTAGATTACTAATCGAACATGCTAACCGGCAGACCCTAGTTGTATTTTAGAGCTCATTCCCCAGTTAGCCATTACGCAAGGTTTGAAGGATAGAGATAGATAGATAGAGTTTAACTACTTGTACACTTAATTTATGGATCTAGAGCCGCGACTTTTCAAAAAATAATTGGCATTGCTGGTATTCCAATTTCTGTGGTTGGAGTCATAACCTCCGTACCATGTACCATGAGAGGTCGGTCCATAGTTCTTTTTCTCTATACGCAGCTCAGAAGAGAGGCCTTACATAGAATGCATTGACGCCGGTGGTATTAGATCCCCGGTCGCACTCAAATAAGTTGTGAGCCCTAGCCAATAAACCCAACTCTTCTTTGACA
>JAQGAP010001300.1:0-21163 GCA_034697805.1 Orchesella bifasciata | reverse complement strand
CCCAATACATCAGCATGCACGCGGGGCGCAACGAGATGCACGGAGGAGTAAAAAAAAATTAGATGGATCCAGGCTGGCTGTGGGATTGGGATTCTCTTTTTAATTCGGGACGTGAGAGCAAAACCGGGAGAGGGACTTCAATTCAGACCCAGGTTGCATCAGATACATGTAAAGCTATTGCTTTTGATTTTACTATCGTATACATATCATACTGTTGTATGTAGGAACAAACTGCCAAATTATAAGTAAAAACTTATATTAATACAATGAAGATACCCGCAGATTCAGTGATACAGTATATGCATCACAGACTTTGAGAAGGGATTGATTTGATGCTAAAAGCATAATAAAAAATTGCACCCGTATTCACATTCTCACAATAGCCAACCCATGATACTTACTTCTAAATTGACTGCTTTTTGAGCTGCATGCATGAGTGGATAGTGTGATACGATGTTTATGTGAAAATCATGAGGAGATATATATAAAGTACAAAATGAGGAACCCGACCGTGTAACCGACAAAACAGGGCATTGTCAGCATGCCGGATTTTTATTCGTGTTCCTGGAACCGTAAAATCATCCGACAAATTGGGATCCTATTCAACTTAATTTGGTTTGGGAAGCAACAACTGCTTGTTTATCCCACACCCACCTACCTACCTTGGCTAAGCTTATACAAACATCATTCTTCCTTCGTTGAGGTGAAGTAAGGTATGCAGTAATTGAGATGCATCTTTGATGACTTTCCCCCAAGCATTCAGGTTATCAATTGCAATTGACACATTCATACTCCATACCGTTTTGATGAAATTGAAATAGGTGATTTGTGATAACTCATCCAGAAAGAAAGTATACACTATGTAGTAGAGTTTAAGTTCAGGTTATACAAAAGTATCCAGTCACCCCAATCTTTGCATTCAATCTTCATTTATGTAAATGTGAAACGCTAGCATTACTTTTCACAAGCGACAAACTAATTGATGCATCAATTTAGATGTATGATGCATATGTTAGCAGGTTGATCTAGTCGAAGTAACCAAAAAGAGTTGATTCTTAATAATTGATTATGCCATTATATAAAAATAGTAAGTCAAAATTAAGTTATAGAATGTGTAAGTAAAAATATTGTGCGTCTTATTATACTGTAGTTATACATATTTTGTAACTCCAGTTATGCGGAAAAAATGGATGACTGGAGTTTTGGAGTTTGAGGTCTTTGAAGTTCACATAAGAAGTGAGTAACCTTTGCATTAATGTCTGAATTGTAAATAGTCAAGAAAAGGTAAGCATAAGCATAAGTATCAATACTTCGTAATTTATTTACGACAAGTACATATCTAAACGTCATAAAGATCACGATTCCGAAAAGTATTATACTTAAACATAATTCACAATACATAATAAACTATCATTTACGTAAACTATTTTAACAACTAACAGCTATACAGTAGTCAATCCAGAAGATCCATAAACGAAATATTTCATCTTAAGAAATAACAATGATTGAATAACGCAATACCTTCATTTGAATTTGCAGTTGTAAGTAAACTCAAATGAGTAATTTTGGTTGTTGATATTGCATGAGTTTGTATCTCACATCCTGAGTGAGTACCTGTAAAGAACAGCAGTCCTAGATATAAAAAAGTGTGTCTTCATCTTACTTCATTCGTTCGATAATCACAAAAAGAATGTGAAAAAATCAGCTATAGAAAATTGAGACCAAATTACATTATTTATAACAGCGTAAATATCGTATAAACTAATGTACATAAAAATAGTTTCGAGGTTGTTTGATTAACTTATACTAGCAGTAGCTGAAAACCTAATTACCGCACCACGACCACACATTTTTACTTTACTTCACATACATACATCAAAGTCACGATGACATGACCCACAACTAAATTCATAAATCTAATACATACAACGATACATCATCCATACTCGAACAATGAGATTAAATCATTAATGTTAATTTTGGTACAGACAGCTATCATAAACTCTAGGCTCCGAACTCTTCAAGGTGTCAATTATTAACTTCTCGCTCCTCCATTCCATCACTTTCGGTGACAAGTGCTCGTTCGAGAATAACACGACCTTCCTTATACCGTTGGTTCTCCTCTGTGGCAAACTCATAGATCCAGCCTAACTTGGCGTCACAGTTTTTGCACGATACATCACGTACCATATGTCGTCCTGTGAGCATAACTCGATCTTGTACTTCGCTGTAGTTTAAAGAAAACAAATTATCAAACTTAACTTGCATTAACTAACGCAGTTAACAATTTTCTAAACAATTCTTACCTGTAGTTCAAGTTAACGACTTTACTAAAAAGGAAGGCTCGTCCTGTTGCTCCAGTAAAGCGAGTGCTGATTAGCTCCCCACGGTTTGTCAATATTGTATCACAGGATGCACAAGAGAACAACCTGGTTCCTCCAATATGCTCCAAAAAAATTCGACCCATGGCTGGAACTTCCTACGACCTATTATTACCAACATAAAAACGAAACATTATATAATGTCAAGGTCCAGTACATTTTGTTATTGAGAAATTTACAATAATTTGCACCAAAATTTGACCTGGATGAAAATTAAATACAAACACTCCGGATAAAAACTTACCAAAAAATTTCAAATCCTGAAAAAAGGTTATCAAAACCCTGATAAGTCAAGAAAACGGGACAAACAACCAACTTTGACAAAAAATGTGAGCAACTGAGAAAAATTTAGTTTGGTTGCACTTGCAATGTTTTTCTTCTCAGCAGATCCCCAGCTGATTTCCCAGCAAACAAAACATGAAGAGCAGATACACAAACACAAAGGTATTTTCTCAACAAAAGCAGAAGTCAGTGTTGAGCCCGCGAGTGCATTTGAACTGATATCTATCATTTTGGTTGGGAAATAAAAGTACATCTGTGAGTGTTTCATGTGATTTTCGTGATGAAAACATGCATTTTTCATGCACAAATGGTTTTGTTTTTTGTATGAAATGTCAGGAAGTTTTTGAAGTTCAATCTAACAATTTGGGAGGATAAGCAGTTTCAATAAATTATAACCGGGCTTTAAAATTTTACTAGGATGTCGAGGTCACATATAGCTCAGGATCTTCGACGGGTTCTGGCCGGTTTGATGAAAGTCGCTAATACGAGTGCCCTCAATCATCAGTCGAGATGTGAAACGGTTATGAAAAACTCGAGCGTGGTGAAAGCAGCTCAGGATGCGCCGGAAGTACTGCGGAAGGTAAGAGATGTGCACAATGGTAATAAAAAGAAAGGATGATATAACTATCTTTCGAAACCTCTTTGTTTTTTATATTCCGTGACAGGCACTTGCTACGGATCCTGGCAGTTTGGCTGAGAGAGCTACTATGGTTCCGTTGGGCATCAAACAGTTTCTTGAAGTGGCACCAAAATATCTTCGTCCAGGTGCTCGTGGTGATCAGAAAGGTGGTTTTGAGCAGGGTGGTTTTAGTGAAGAAATTGTAACGATTAGGGAAGAGGATCTGGAGGATATTTACCTGAAGTCATTGGGGGTTGAAGTGATGCAACAAAACGAAGATGGGAGACGATACATGGAAGACATAGGGAGAGAAGATGTTAGTCCTTCTGATAGTATTAGTAGTAGTAGTGTCCCATTACGTCCAGATAGTCTTGATCCAAATGTTGCCCAAAGGATAGCTGCTTCAGTAGCTGAAAAAAGGACGGACGTCGGCCATGGTTCCGACACGTTTGTAGGGAATGAAAATTTGAAGATAATAAATACTGACCCCAGTCGGCCAGTTGAATTCGAACATATTAAGGAGAGGGACGGTTCAGATACACCTCAAAAACAGCCATCCACCTCTCAGGTTCCTCTACCTCAGTTTGCACAAATTCGTAATGAGAAGCAGAGTTTAAAAAATGCAAAGCCCCTTTCAACTAAGAAGCCAATATCGGTATGTTTTAAATAGTATGTTCTCCGAATGCTATCAACTCTGTATCCGAGAGTGTGTAAGATTTTTTTTTTGGTTTTGCAGCAACTTTCAGCATCCTCCAAACAGAGAAAGGTTCCTGCAAGTAGGATTGGTCGAGTTGTCTCATTCGGGGGCTTAGCAGTTGGACTAGGAATTGGAACCATAACAGAGATGACTAAACGATCTTTAGGGCTTGCTGATCAAAAGAAGGGAGATTCACTTTTAGAATCCAGTCCGTTTCTAACTGAAGCTAATGCTGAAAGAATAGTTGACACACTTTGCAGAGTCAGAGGTATAACGAAAAAATGAAATTCATGATATCTTGAAAGGTAACAAATTATTGAAAGCTACATTTCATTAATCTCCTTAATTCCTTTTCAGGAGCCGCATTGAAAATTGGTCAGATCTTGAGTATTCAAGATAACTCAATGATTAATCCTCAACTTCAGAAAGTATTCGAAAGAGTAAGACATGCCGCTGATTTTATGCCGTTGTGGCAAATGGAGGTGCGAAAATGTAGGCTAGTTTATAAATAAATCATAATCTTTCAATGTGCTTTAGCTATTTTGCGGGGAGATGAATTCTTAATTTATTTGTATCTATATTATTCAGAGGATGATGGTACACGAGTTTGGTGTTGACTGGAAGTCTAAACTTCAAGAATTTGATGAAAAGCCATTCGCTGCAGCATCAATAGGGCAAGTACATTTAGGAAAACTACATGATGGTCGCCCAGTTGCCATTAAAATTCAATATCCTGGTGTTGGTCAAGGGATCGAAAGCGACATTGATAATTTAATGTCGATTCTCAACGTATGGAGCATATTGCCGGATGGTTAGTATTTATTTTATTTACTCCCTCGTATTACATTTGTCCGAAGCTGTTGACATTTTATGTTATTTGTGAATCGTTCAGGCATTTTCATCGACAAGGTAGTGGAGGTGGCAAAGCGTGAACTTTCGTGGGAGGTGGATTATTTAAGAGAAGCTGTTTGTGCAAAACGATTTCGCACCCTGTTAGAAAATAATCCGGATTATTACGTTCCTGAAGTTGTTGGTAATTATAAAATTCACATTTTGTTACCTTTAATACCTAATCAACTACTAATAATCTACTAATTTTATTGCTGTGAATACATGTTGTTCTGATTAGATGAACTCAGCACAAAGCAAATTTACACGACCGAGCTGATCGAAGGACTGTCAGTAGATAGATGTGGACACCTTGACCAGGATACCAGAGATAGAATATGCTTTCTTATGTTAGATCTATTTTTCAAAGAACTTTTTGAATTCCAGTTTATGCAAACGGATCCAAACTGGTCAAATTTTCTATATAACACAGAAACTAGACAGGTAAAGGATCATTTTAAAAACTTAATAATCGAAATCTATCCCATTTATATATGAATATGAGTACAACATGCTATCAATTGTCTTTTACAGATTGGATTATTAGACTTTGGGGCTTCGAGGGAGTACCGAAACGGTTTCGTCGATAACTATATGAGGATACTTAAAGGTGCTGCGGCTAACGATAAAGAGACAGTGATAAAAGCGTCACGGGATATAGGGTTTCTAACTGGCTACGAATCTAAGGTAAATATATTTTACTATAATCAGTAGTTTCAGTACCAAGTAGTAACAGCCAGATAAACGTGACCATGATTTGTAAAAACCTTGTATTGAATTTCTAGGCTATGGAAAATGCTCATGTCGAAACTGTCATGATTCTTGGAGAAGCGCTAAGGATAGGAGATGAGAAATATGATTTTGGAAGTCAGGATTTAACTCTAAAAATTCAAAGAGTGGTTCCTGTAATGGTCAAGGAAAGGCTGTGCCCACCCCCAGAGGAAATATATTCCCTTCATCGCAAGCTATCTGGAGTTTTTCTTCTCTGCTCTCGATTAAAAGCAAAAGTCCAATGCAAACCAATATTTGACAGAGTCTGTGCTAACTATGTAATTGGGAGACCAGATAAAAAATAGTTCTGTTTCTTATGTTCAAAGTGGCAATGTCCTATTATATTCTACTATAGAACTCTAGTCGTCAAAATGAAATAATGAACAATCTTATAATTCACTCTTTATGTCAGCGACTATTTGTCTAAATTTATTTGGAGTTTTGTTTATTATGCATTTTCCGTTTAACCATTGGATAGTGTAGTTCAATGATCTATCATGATTATATCATAAATAATGTAAATCTCTACTATTGGCATAGCTTGCTGGATTTAATTTCCATTTGGATTTGGATTTTATTAAATAGGAAGGATTAAATGTAAGATAATCAAAATCAATTGACGGTCACATCTAGTATCATGAAAAATTACGATGACCAGGAAGCAACAGAAGAGATGACAAAAATATATTTAAATATAAATGATGTTTCTCTTATCATTGTTTTACGTGGTAGGAGTAGGAAACCAAATGTAAATGACACGTCTGATAATGTCTATGACTCATCATGCTCGTTGAAGCATTGCATATCCGATATGCCATATCGCATGCCAAAATAGTACTGAATCCGTAGAGTGCATGCATATTGCATGCTGCGACTGCGACCGTATAATATGCTTAGAGCGTGTTGTGTTTTGTGTATCCAATATCCTAAAGGGGTTGTCATTCCATCTGTATCCGTATGCATATATAGGATCCATAAAAGCGGTACGTAAACAATCACATTGACACCCATATTGTGATTCTGTATTTAGTCAACTGCTTTGTGAGAAATGAATCATTTCAAATGATGCATGAAAGGGTGATTTAGCAGATAACTGAGAATTCTGAGATATCATTTCCAATTTAACGTGGAACGTATTGCAGTTTAGTTAAAGGTACTTACGAAGTAGCAAGTCAGAAGTTAATTTGTGACAATTAAGCAATTGTCATTGTGTACGACAGTCGTTAATTACTCAGTTTCAACCGTTTTGTTTGTGAACAGTCAGTAGAAAGGCCAAGTCGGGGTTATGGAGGTAAGTTATCAATTAAGCAACAATACAAACAATTAAAAAATGAATAACTACTGCTTCAACTGTCATTTGTTCAGACAGTCAAGCTGCGGTTTGTAAAATGTAAACTAAAAGTTTAGTTGTCATTTCTGATAACTTTCAGAATGCAGCCTCGTAATGATAGCAGCACCAATGACTAAAACTTTGGAAGATTGGACATGGCCAAACGAATTGGGGATATCAATGTGTGGGTCCGTACTTTCGAAGTGACGGAACCTACTAAACATCGCAAAGGATTCACCGTCTACAAAGTTGCATCGACTGTACGAGATAAGACATTTCCAACTACTTCACTGTCAACTGTGTTTAAGTATTATTAATAATGAAATGACATTTACTTTTTGTGGCTGACAGGTCTTCTCGAAATCCTTTCCAGAAAGTGCAACAAAAATTGTTGTATGGAAGCGCTACAGTGATTTCAAAAAGCTTCATAAAGATTTGGAGCAGATTTTCAAGCAGTTATACTTAAAAGGAGAATTTCCTCCGTTTCCTAAAGCTAAAGTGTTTGGAAGGTTCGAACATGAGGTGGTAGAAGAAAGGCGTAATGCGGCCCTTATCTTGTTGCAGTTTACGGCTAATCACACTCAACTTTTTACAAGCAAAGCTTTCATGCAATTTTTTGAGGTAAGCATAGACAATGAAACATCAATCGCTCTCATGATTTGGACACATTTGGTTTAAAACTAAATAGAATTTAAATTTTTCGTTGCCAGAATGGTTACAGCACAAAGGACTTCCTAGGTCGTATCCTATTTAGCAGAGGAAACGATGTTGATGTTGAGGAGCCACCAACAACAGTTTCAGAGCAAAGATCTGATATTTCTTCTCCATGTTTGCAACCTGAAATGTAAGAATATCCATAGAAGTCAATGGGTATTTTTGAAAGGTTTTGCAATAGTGGTTTTTTTTTGTCTTTTAGAGTATGGAATGTAAAATCAGACCATGAAGAAGACTGCTTATCGTTGTCTCCCTCCTCCATATCTTCCAGCGTATCTCCAGAGAATCCTGAGATGCCTCCAGTTGTAAATTCAAGTTCACGTAGAAATACGTCATCTACTTTAAGTGATCTAGTCTCAAATGAAGTCAATGATGGTGCTGGTTCTTCATCAATGAGTGCTGTTGCAAACGTGGACGTTCCAAAAAGCGGCAATAACATCGGGAAAGATGTTTCACCTTTAAACCTTAATCAATCTAGTCGGGAAGAAAATTTTCAAACGCCTTCTCCTTTAAAAACGTAAGCCTACATTTGATAACGAAATACCATTCAAGATTTTTAAATGGACGAATGAATGATAAAACTATTTGTGTATTCATTTCAGTCAAATGCAGAAGGGATATGGAATTGTTCGAAGTGCTACTGTGACTGATGATCTGAGTTCCTATTTTGACGAAGAATTTGAAGATACTGCGTTTCTCTTTCCCACTGGCTCATGTTCATCTTTAGATGCTCTGCCTGGCTTCTCACCTGCGACAGAGCCAGAAACGGAAGCACCAATTAGTAAAGTGTCATCTGCTTGTTCTAATCGGGGCCTATTTTCTTTGCCAAGAAGGAAGCCAAATGGGTTTGGGCTGTTCGACTTTCTTCCATTATTTCCAAAGAAAACAAAACCGAAAGCACAGGAAAAGGAAAAGGAGAAATTGGAAGTAGAGAAACGAAATTCCCTATCCGTTGGTTACATTTGTGAGGCAGCTGGTCATTTTGCTGTTGCACAGTTCCATGAATCAAATACAGATTATACAGATGCATTTAACGCTTATAAAGAAGGCATCCGAGTTCTTCTAGCAGGAGCACAAGGTACGTATTAGAATTGACTGAATTTATCTGGTATTATTAGAATTTATCTGGACCGAGTAGTATTTGTAATTTTCCTTTTTTTTTTAAATTGGGATTCATACAATCAGATGACACTGACCGTGACCGCAAATTACTGGCTAGAAATAAACTGGAAAAGTATCTCAGTAGAGCGGAAATGGTGAAAGACACTCATCTAACTGTTTCAAGCGCTGGCGGTGGATTTGTTTCTCCAGTTTTTTCCTCGCCGAATCGAAAAGCGAAGGTTAGTGTTTTTCTATTTTTATAGTAGGCAGTTTTTATATCGGTAATATGTAGCCAGTTTTACAAAATTCATCGTTTTCACAGTGTCTTTCAGTACTTGATAAAAGTGGGAAAAACGTATCTCATCAAAAGGATGCGTACTCAGCTACAAATTTGGAAGAATTAAAACTTTATAAAGTCGTAGGGCTCGGTCCCACTAGAAGCAAAATTTTGGTTGTGATGAATCCTTCCGAAACTGCCCCTAGATGTTATGCCACGAAGGTAAATATATGTGACCGTTATTTTTGCATTTGGCGTTGTTCGAGTTGAAGTATTTGTATTCATTCAATGTAAGTATTGTTTTCGGATGTCTCAAATCTTGATTTTTTGGATTAATTAGGTACTTTGGAAATCTCCGTGGATTATAGATAAAGAAAAAGAAACTGTGATACCTGTTTGTGTGCCATTCATGGTTAAATTGTACAAATGGTTTGAAACTCCTGATAAAATTGTTCTGCTTTTGGAACATGCCGGTGGAGGTAGATTAATAGATTTCGTTAAAAATTATCAACACAAACGCCTTAGTATTGTAACACCGGATGACCAGACACCCGAAGAGGATATTCTTGGAAATAGTAAGCACTGCTCCATGATAACATGATACGCTTTTTAGAGTGAAACATTCCATTTGGTTTCTCTTGAATTGCGATTAACTATACCAAGGGTAAATCTATGTTTGCTTTTTTATAGGTTTTGTAAACGAAACCTTAGTAAATCAAGTGGAAAAGTCTCAAACGGTAAGCAGTGTTGAAGGTATTCTGCTTAATGAAGCGCAGCCTCAAAGCCGAAGTGAGAGTCCAAAACCGTCAAATTCTATTGTGACAAACGACAATGAGGAAGTGGGAAGCTTACCATTAGGTAATACTGAAGATTCTCCCAATGGCTTTCATCTTGAAGAAGAAAGGGCTATAAAACCCTCTGAAGTCATTGAAGAAGAAAATCCTGATACTGAGCAAATACTTAAAAAGTCCAAAGCCTTGCTGCAAACAGTCAATGAAGCATTACAAGATGGTTGCAACTCAAACTCAAATGACAATTTCAAAACGCAAGCCATCCATGAACCGATTAGTGATAATGAACCGCTTCTTCATCCTTCTGGAAAGAGTGAGGATGCGAATGCATCCGATCACGAGAGTCTTAAAACATCAGAACAGGATGCTCAACTCTTTGATAATAATAATACTACTGTGGCTACTGAAAGAAGTGAAAACAATCAAGACAATGCAAAAATTGCAAAGCTTTTAAATTCAGAATCTCTGGATGACTTGGAGTCCAATAGTACTTCTAAAAGAATGGTGCCCGAGGGATGCGTTAAAGTTTGGGCAGCTGAAATTGTAATGGCGTTGGAGGCCTTACATCAGATTGGTTTGACATATGGGTAAGTAAGACGTATTTAATAAAAATACCGTTTATTTCATAGACCTGTCTGATTTGTATAATTTGTTCTTGTTTCAGGAATTTACATATTCGTGATATTCTTATGGGAGAAAACGGCCATACTCTTCTGTGTTATAAAAGTTTATGGAACCAGGTTGACGACCCAATTTCTTGGAATCCGTACATGGCACCGGAAATACGTGACTCAGTTGGGATTCCGTTGTGGAAAATACATACTTCGGCAGATTGGTGGAGTCTGGGAGCAATTTTATTTTTGCTATTAACGGGGCAGGTAATATTGAATTGCAAAAAATTATTGAATCTTGAACTTTAAATACTTAATTGTTAATAATAAAATAGAGCTTCAGCTCTGCACACCCTGAAGGTGTCTTCCAAGATATGGTGATCAAAGTTCCTGATTCCACTGTTAGCGGCAGCTTGATTTCTAAAAGCTCTCGAACTCTTCTGGCGGAGGTTCGGTTAAAAATTCAACATTTTTTTCCCTTTAGCATAAAGTTACACAGAGCCACAGAATTAAAAGCATTTAATTTTGTTTTTAGCTCTTGCAGTATCAACCCACCATTCGACTTGGGTATTATGGTGCCGCAGAAATTAAGTCACATCCCTTCTTCGATGGATTTGATTGGACGAAAGCAGTCGATGATTGTATGAATAATGTTTAAGAACCAACCTAGCGCATGAAAACGCAGATGAATGTGGTGCAAACAGAATATGAAGCTTTATGAATGGTAGAAGTGATGTAATTTCAATGCAACAATAGGTAATTACCAAAATTAACGTAATAACGATGCTAAGTTGTTGTGAACCATATCCATATTTATTGTGAATTTGTGATACTTGCAACGTGGATCTTAATCTATTATCGTTTACAGTTTTAACTGCCGATTTCTGTGATAAGGTATCAAAACTGAATCTTAAATACCAATTAAATTTTACACGAATGTTCGCACTGCACTACCCTACTATTCGAGCGGTAGGATGTATAATTGATTGCAGACAGATAATTTGTTTCGTTTGATTGTGCGTTAATGTAAGTAATCAAAACCATAAAAAAGTTAATAAAACTAACGTTCAACCACATATTATGTATGTACTTAGTTGTCAATCATTCATGTGATTAGTTTTATAACTTTGCAAAAATTCAAAGTTAAGTTTTCTTTAACTATTTAGGAATTAAAGGATAAAATGTATAAGTTTTATAGTACAAAAGGAACAGGAAGCATGTGCGTGGCCCATCATCGAGTCTTGATACATTTATGCAGATACAGCAGACATTTCAGAAGCCCACACAAGCTGCTGTGTACTATCCGAGGCACAGTCAAGAGCATGATAGGATGTTGCATGGTAAATATTGCGTTTGCATTGATGGAAATAAGTACATACAGTACGGATTCATGTGTTGTTTTGGTTTATGATGTGTTGTGTGAATCAGTATGTTTTGGGCCGTAATCATTTATGTACCGTGACCCAATTAGAATTTATCGAATGCATTTGATGTGAAGAAGAAACAATTAGTAACAAGTACAAATACAAACTGGATAAAGTAATAGAGAATCAGTTGCATACGTAGTGATTTAATAAAATGGTGTGCATTAAAAACGTGAAGGTAGTATAGTACATGCTCTATTATCATCATAAGAATTAAAGAAACGGGATCTATTTGTTATCTAAAGGGTATGTATTGCTTGAATTCAATATTTTTTTGTATAACTTGGTTCTATTACAGTAGCGTGTCTTACTTTAATGATTAAAAGTTATTAACTTTAATACCTTATTTCAATGTATTCCAGCGGCCAAATTTCATCCTCCTTGGTGGTATCACTGGTATCCAGCCAGCAGCTTATATTAATCATGGAAATTCTAGACCGACGACGAAGAAGATAAGGAGACAGCCATTTACTGTGTATTTCTTCCAGTTAATATAAGAACAAGATGTTGTCATCAGTGCCAATTTTAAATTGTTCCGTAAGGAATGATTCATCGGTGAACCCGGGTATACTTCATCCATTATTAGTTGAAGAGGTATGATCGTAATCTTGCGTCAATGTCTTTACCTAGTTCCTTTACCTAGTTCCTTTACCTAGTATCAAATTTATGATTCGGTTGTTTTCGTTATAGGTTTTATCAGAGGTCTTCAAGCACTTCTCCTTTTCTGAGCTCAAGAAGTTCCGCTTAGTGTGCAGAAATTGGGAGAAAGAAGCTCGTCATTTTTTGGTCACAGAAACTAAAAAGTGGGAACTAGCACCAATTGTTTTAGCCAAGGAAAAAGACGTCACAAAATTTCTGAGTTTAGTAGGGAGTCAGCTTTCTTTCTTCAACTTTAGTACAATTTATTTAGTCAATTTCATCTATGATCCAAAGAAGACTCCAAAAACATCAAAATGTCTACGGATATTTTATGCACATGGGCAACATATCAGAATCTTACATTTGATGAATTTCGTCATCAAAGGGAACATCACTCATTTCATTGGATTCTTTCTAAATCTGCAACGACTCTGTCCAAATCTGGAGAAGCTGATTCTGACATCACCAATTTTCAAAGAGAGTGGGTCAACCAAAAGTTTGTCCAGTGACCAACAAAGTTTGTCCAATGTTTTCACCGAGCCCATTAGTTTCTACGCGTTCCAAAAGCTTGAATCATTAACAGTGATTCAAGCGAGTGATTCAAAGAGGGATGGCTTTGGTTCAATTAGATTTGAGAACTATCTTCGGCAACTCTTTAACATTACTCCTAGTCTGGAAGAATTTATTTGCTATGATCGAACTGGAGAGTGTGTTCGAACTCCTTTGTATTCTTTAATTGATGGCGTACAACATGGAAATTTGAACAAATTGAATCTGATCCATTTGGACACAAATCGGGGAGATCTACATGAAGTGAAACAGTTTGAAGCTTTGGAAAAACTGAAAATACGATCGTTACAAATAGGAATAGATGTTTATGGTATGAACCAAGAGTTATCGCAACAAGGATTACATAAGCTACTCCTAGCTCAACAGTTTTCACTCACAAATTTGCAACTTTGCTTCAACGTTTGTGATATATCACAATGGCAGTTTAATGCTCCGGAATTGCCGTTAATACAGGAACTCAACATTCCGTATACAATATTCTCCTTTACATTATTGAAATATATGAAAAACTTGAAAAAGCTAGTCTTACGAGGGAATCCTAAGTCATCGTGCTGGATTGAAGAAACGGATAATTACACAATTCCAGAAAACGATATCATTACCGGTCTCAACTCATCGTTGTCCAAATCCTTAGAAACTTGGATAAATGAGTTTGGATCATGGACTTACAAGAAACCACTTCACCTGCGGTGTGAGTTCATTATGGACGAAGCGTCAATGGTATTCTTTGCCAAAAAATTTGTGAAAGTTCATGCCTTGGAATTTGGCTACTTATCTGAAGATGTGTTGCTGAAGGTGTACGAATACTATCCCGAATTAAAACATTTGTCTATTACTTGTCCACCTGCTTTGTACGTGTCATCGAGAGCTTATTTAGGGGAAAGCAAAACTGTGGCTTTAAATGAATCACGATTATCCGGTTTCAAACTTGATGTGGATACTCGAAACAGAGTTGCGAAGAAAATTCGAGAAAGCTCAAATGCATCCATTCTACGCCTTAAGGGTAAGCTCCTTGATTTGAACGTATTTCTCTCATATTCTTGTATTTTCTGAACTTAAGACAAGTGAATTTTTCTTTATTTTTATGTAGATCTAAAACGATTGGAATTGATAAGATTTGGAACTTTAACCTCTGTCAACCGGATTCATCATAGCATCGAATGTAGTTCCGGTTTTATGTTTGGAATTTCTGCTTTGCAAACCGTTACGGAGCTGAAGTTGCATCCATTTGTAAGTTATATTATCTCAAACTCAATAAATGTTGCAGAGGAACAAAATGTGATCACATTCATACTTTTTCTAGGTGCATAAACGTGCCGTTATGTCGTTGCGGCTCATGCCCTCTCTAAAGGTTATATACGCAGTTCCCTTGATTATCGGCAGTCGGGAAACTGGTGGAAGGTCAGATTATCCAACCACCGCTTATTGGTATCAAGTATTGCTTCGCAAACGTCCCGAGTTGAAAATCTATGTAACCACTGCTCCAACTTCGCGTGAGCGAGAGATGGGAATTGTTGGAACAGCTACGCGGCTTTTACTGGTAATTATCTTGATTTCCTTTCCATTGCAAAGACCTTAATTTGTAGATCATGAATAACAGAAATGTCTTGTATGGTACTGTGTTTAGGCCACTGACGTTTATCGTGGTAATGCAACTTCATCCGGTCTATATGTGTACCTTGATGAATATTACATGTATCAAGATGGATGTGAAGTGCCGAAACCGGAACACCTAGAGTCATCGCTCAACTTCCCGTCTTGTTCCATTTGCTAAGGAGCAAGTACCAATAAACATCGCCACCGTGTAGCAGTACTTTTATATATAAAACATTAACAAACCACCTATGCGTATCGAATTTTTTAGTCCAATTCATCTTAATAATATTGAATATTGAATAGGATTAATTCGTCCAGTGCTGAAATGTTAACTTTTTATACGCCTGCAACCAGTCATTTTAAGTTGTGATATTTTGTCCTTTTGTTGCGTGCTATCAATCTAGTTCAATGTTGGCTTCTGCTTCTTACAATCTACATAAAGTCCGAGTGCTAAGACTAAGATGATGTTTAGGGTTTAATTCCATGACTTAGTTAGTTTTACAACAGGTATGTATTTAAAATGCAGTTATATGAAAATAATGTCTTTAATTGACACTGTGAACTTTAAAAGGTAATAAATATATGTGCGTAACGTATAGTTAAATAATATGAATATAACAGGAATATAATGTTCATTTTGGCATAAGTTGACATTCCATCTTTTTCATCATCATTGGTCCCCTCGTAGTACTACGAATAAATTAATTTAGTTATATCGCGATAGTACGTAACGAGCTGCAAATGGGTCGTCAAATGAAGAATGCATGTTTGTGATGTGATTTCTGCAGTTTCTGTGGACACATAGATTTTCCCGTAGTTTTAAAAACCTTTTAAGTTGCATCATATAGGTTGGTTGACTAGTTTGACATTGGCTTATATTGCAGACAGGCTCTGTAATCTTGTAAACGCAAACTTCATTCTCTATGAACAATGGCACATTGGTAATTCGCTTCATGATGATTACAATGCGAGTTTTAATTTTTTGCATACTGAGCATTGTACTGAAATCAGTATCTGCACAACAGACATACCAAAAGCAGGGTGACAACTATCATGCTGCGGTAACAATTCAACGAGACTCGCAAATGCAAAACCCATACCCAAACGCGCCTCGTCAACCCTACCAAAGTCAACAGAACGTTAAACCATGGAGGCAGGGAGATCGGTTAACCAAGCAGGAACTTATCCAGAACATTGCAAAAGTATGCTTTCGATCAATCTGAGGATTATAATAATTCATAACTTCATTGTAAAAAGCATTAAACCCTTTACCACTTCATGCAGGCTCTTCTAACCCGTAAAAAGACCCCGAGTGAAAGGAAAGAAGAAGAACGTCAACGGAATGAATTAAAAATGCAAGAATATATTATGATGAAAGCCGGGTTAGCTGGAAAAGCTCAAGATCAGGTAATTTGAAATTGAGTTTGATCTGCAATCGCTCGCTACGATATAACTATTTGAAATCAAAACATGCATACATTTAATTAGGCTCCAAATACTGCGGCTATATATCAACCACCATCCGCACCTCAGGGACAAGTTAGGGTTGGAGCAGTACCTGAGCAAAATCCTAATGCCTACAATGCAGCATCGTCTCAACAGTTTGGCCAAGCACCAGTAAATGTTGAAAGTCAAAATGTTCGCAATTATCAAGATCCTGGTGGAAACAATAGGTTCGCATCCCAAACTGGAAATACGTTCCGAGGAAATCATCCAGGTTCAATGAATAACATACCAAGACACTCCCAAGGACAACGACAATTCAATGCTGGACCTAATCAAAGAGCGTCGCAGCCACGACCCAGGGTCTATATGCCCAGACGTAAATATATGAACTAACGATAAGTGTTAAATGTCTTTCTTTACGTAAAAAATGTAATAATATATAATCATATATTTATGACTGTTTCATTGCTCTAATAATAAAACAATGAGAAATGTACTTCCTTTGCTCCTTTACATGCCTAAAGTATCGATAATGATAGAATGCTCATGAATAACCTTGGTCAATACTTACATCGCCTCATGTAATAGAAAAGGTCAGTTCATTACCAATGATTGTCCTTGCCATTGTACACTTATCTTTATGCAGTATGTGGGAAATATGAGAATCCTGGACTTTTAGGTGAAATTCTTTTGCATTTTAGCTTTTGTAAGAATGCAGCATAATTTTAGTTTTTAAAATCACGTTAGATATAACATTTTATCTTATCTCCTGAAGTTTGTATAAAATTAGATGGGATTTCCGTTTGTTTTCCGGCTTGCTGTGAAGGTTACATACGCTAGTTCAATATTACGCGAAAATCTAGCTCCAAAATCGTGTGGTTTGTGTAAAACGTTTTCAACTCACACATAAGTATTTTGGGTAATTAATGTACCATCAACCGTTCACATTAATGCGATAACTTATTATACCACCTGAATGCTATTGATATTGATGTATTATCATGTATTCCTATTACTCTTCCATTCTTGCTCATAAACTCGAGGCCTGCGAATACTATGCACATTACATACGAAGTTTTATACTTTAATTCCCATGATGTATGCACTGAGTCCAAGATGATCTTGGTCTTCATCTTCCCGTAATAGAAAATATATAGACAATAACGCATTTTATAACTGCTTTGTTTCAAGCATAAAGCTTATCATCACATGTCTAAAATGCAAACAACTATAAATCATGGTTAGTCATAATCAGAAACTTAAAAACTTAACCTTTATACTTTATGGCAATATTACCAATTAATATGAATGAACTAAATGAAAAGATGCACTTTATGTGTGCTTTTCAGTTCTAATTCAATCAATCTGTTACACCTATTCATTTTACTACATGCATACTATATAATTGACTTGTTTCTTCTTTGAAGCCGCAGTATGCAGAACGATTCCACTTCCGAAGTGTTTCACTACCTGGGTTTCACAGTCAATGGACTATAATAGTACTTTCATTTATTTTACTTACTCTGGAAGTTTACCAAGTTAATACTTAGGACTTGCACTTCAGCTTACTAAAACGCGATTTACAAATCGTTCTTCGGTAAGAAATGTTTCAAATAAGTTTTTCCTTGACCTTACTCATTACTGCTGTGATTTGGAATCCTATTTTCGCTCAAAATGTGAGGTAAACTAATTAACTACTATATAACATGTTATAATTTGCTATATATCTGCATAAAAAAGACTGCCTCTTCCAAATTAATTTGCATTTTTTATATTTTAGCCCCGGCTATACATATACTTCATACCAACGAAGCACTATCTGTAACGCTGCACAAGAACCGTTTATGCCGACGGAGCTAGAAGAACTCCAGCAAATAGTTCGGAACGCATTAAGAAACAATTACACCCTTAAGCCTTTGGGTAGTCGCCATTCTGTAACGGATATTATTTGCACCGATGGCATTCCAATCAGCATGAGACAAATCAATCACTTCATTTATGATGGAGTAACCGAATTGGCACGAGTTGGTGCTGGTTCTACATTACATTTTTTCATGGAACAGCTTCACGAACATGGTCGTACCATTTATGGCGTGCCGTCTTACGGTGATATTTCAGTTGGCGGAGCCATAGGCACAGGAGCCCATGGATCAAATCTCCGTGCCGCAGCCACAGTTTCAGATCAAATAGTTTCGGTTGTGATTGTGGATGGTCTGGGAAACGTGAGAAACATCACGGACCCTGAAACTATTAGAGCGTTCCGTGTGCATCTCGGTCTTCTTGGTATCATTTACGAAGTTACACTAAAAACTGTGCCACAATACAAGCTTCACATCCAGAACTATCCAGTTTCTGACAGAATTCTCTGGAGCGATGGAGAACTCACTGAGATGGTTAGATCCAACGAGTATTTCCAGTTTTGGTGGTTTCCTACGGCGAGAGAAGTGATTATGTCAGTTGGGAAAACAGTTCCAATCAGTACACCTGGAAACTGTCAGACATACTTGATTTCAGAACTATCAGCGGGGGCAGCTCTAGGATTTGCAACAGCCATTGAAACAATGCAAAAAGGGATGGATCACTTGGGGATGTTTTTAATTCAGGGGTTTACAAAGCTTTCCCTATATCAAAAAGTGATTGGAAAAACTCCTATATTCACGGAGGATGGCAAAACTTTTTGCAATACTGCGGTAGGGTTCAGTCATCGCATGGTTTCTAATAGATGCAACGAATGCGCTTGGAATCATGGAAATGCATCATTGCTCGAGCAAGATTATGAGGTCATCATTCCTTTGAGTGAACTCCAAGGAGCCTTGAACACGATGAGAAGCATTCTTCAAGAGCAGCCCATGGAGTTTCCGTTGACTGGAATGTATTTTAGATTCCTTGCGAGGTCCGATGCTCTAATGGCTATTAATAGCGATCGGGATTCCGTTGCGATTGAATGGATTTTGGTTCCTAGAGAGAATCGGTATACTGATGCTATGCTTGGTCTTCCAAGTTTGCAAGCCTTGATGCAAGCTTTGGTAAGCAGTAAGTATTTTCTTAAATTCAATCATTTCTTCGAAATTATTTCGTCAAAAACTTTTTTGTTATATGAACAGATTGAAAAACACAGCGCAAGAACACATTGGGGAAAGAATGGTTTTTATTACACAAATCCTCAACTTGTTCGAGAAAAGTATGAACATTTACCTACATTTGTAAGGTACATGGAAGAATTCGACCCCCAAGGAGTTTACCTTAATGATTTTGGCCGACGACTCCGATTTGGCTCTGAAACAAGAATACGTGACCCGCTTGTGCGACATTGTGCTCTGCTAGATCACTGCATTTGTAAGACTGACCTCGATTGTGGTGATGGTAGTCAAAGTGCATACCGATGCAATTTACTCCAAGGTTATAACGTGTGTAGAGAGAATCCAAATAGTTATGAAGGAAAAAGAGGACAAGTGCTCAGAGATTTTGTGACCCTGATGAAACCGGAGTAGTCAAACTGATCCAAAAGAGTGTGATTCTACCAATCCCCAAGTTATGAAAAAACGGAAAGAGTATTTATTTTTCTTCTGTGGTAAAATGTATACAAGTCATCTCATTTAAGTACGAATATTAAGCATTACTGTGTTCTAGGAATTAAAATTAATTAAACCAATTTTAAGACCAGAGTTTCTCTTGGGAAAAATATAATTTTTAGCCTTGAAACAAACCTCCAGTGAGACGTTACACTTGCTTTTGAATCGCCCTGCTATTCAAGGCTGTCGACAGCCAAAATTCCTGTTTTATTACCCTCCTGGTCCATCATATTTAGTCTATTCGTCACTCAATTAGTTACCTACCCCCACCCAAGTTGCATGTCGCATTTCGTAGATCAAAAAATGCTTAGGCCCCGAGTCACTGGGCTGTGCTGGATCCTTGGGGCATTATGAAACAGCATTAGCACATAATTATTATTTTCATTTTTACGTCAGTCAAGCGCATGGATTCCATTTATTGCATATTAGAATGGCGATTGATGACATCATTGACGTTAAAAGCCGTTCATTCTTTGAGAATATTCTTGAGTAAGGCCGACGAAAAGTTGGGCTACAAGATAGCTGTAGAACAACATCTAATGTACACACTATATATATTGTGTTTGCATTCATTAAACTTTGGTGGGTGGTCTTGGTCATCAAAAGTCTTTCACCCGGAGCACCTACGGATAAGTTGTCTACCTTTGGAGCTTATTATTAGGACATTACTGTATTCTCATGATGAAGACGTGCGAGGCATTCAATTAAAATCTCAGCCTTCTTGCAAAGGAGACATTTTTTCTACATCTAAAAGTATATTGAATAAATAATTAAGGAACTGGGCGTACTGAACTGGGTAGTATTCTTTAAATGTTTCTATGAACTTCAATTTTAACGCTATAAACTTCATTCATTCCTACTTGTGTGAACTTTAAAATAATAGATCTTAACAGAAATGTCAGACATTTCTACAATTATGACAAATGTAAAAATGGTTCTTGCTTCACACATAATGCACAAATCGTTATATGCGTTTTAATTTAATTAACTATTTTGTTTGCGTTGCACCGGAAGACATTTAGTTATGCAAAATTGAGGACATTTTTGAGCTCGTTTCCTGAAGGTAGGAGATGAGGTGATAACGGTGAAGTGTAAGAGTTTTGTTCTTCCTGTGTTTCTAGAAACCGATTAAGCCAGTCAGTAGAAATTTTGGTACTTCCCCGCTCTACTCTACTATAGAATTTTTAAGGCGTCTTGACCCAATTCGTTCCGTCCTTTTCTTGTTTGATAAAAATCAACCATCCTCATTTTAACTTTTGGAGAACTGCATGTTACACATCACACATACAAACTAAGCATCACACATATTTACACACTTATACATTATACAAGCGTATACAAAGGACGTCTTGCAAATAACTTCAACTATTTATAACTTGTGAGGTTACGTTTCGGGTGCTTGATATGCGATTGTTATGCCCTTATGTAACAACACAAAAATACTGAGTTCTTTG
>JAQGAP010001299.1:0-21168 GCA_034697805.1 Orchesella bifasciata | reverse complement strand
AGCTGGTGATTGCGAATTGTGATTTCTACAGTATGTACCCCACCATACTATTTCTTTGTTCATTGACGCTAACATACAATTCAAATAGTAGTGCTTAGTGCATCATGCATGCAAGTGCAAACGGTAGCAACTATGTCTGTTCACTACAAACCTTATTTCTGCATGTAAGCTCTGTTTTAAACTAAACTGCAACAACATATGGGTAGGTAGACTTAATCTGAATTGCAACAGGTTATGCGTTTTAGTGGCAACATTAAGAATATATATATTATAGTTAATTATAGTTGCAAAAAAAATTAATCAAATATGAGCCTTAAAACTCAGCCCTGTGTTATTTGCGCAGTTCAAGAGCAATAACATATAAAAAAGCGTTGACTAAAAAGGTACTGCAGCCATAAAAATGACGCTTATAACCAACTATATTCCTTAATTTGGCCTATTTAGCACGTTTTTTTTTGCATTTGCCTACCTGTCTACACTTCATCATAATCTGAGCATCATGAGCAGTCTGAAACCAGAATCATAGCGAAACACATAATCAGTGAAAAGAAAATATAATGGAAACTGAGTAAGTATCACAATCTCAAACACTCTATGACCGCGTTCTAGCCAACAGGTCAGTTAGTTGGGTACTTGGCTAAAATTACTGTCGGACCTCATTTGATTTCTAGCGTTTGAATCATCTATACAATGCTGCTGCTGTAGTTCTGGTCAGCAGCACAACTTTACCTTCTTTTTTCCCTCGAGATTGTTGTAGCAGCTTGGGAGCTGCAACCCCGAAAATAGTCTTGTGATTTCAATTTCCGAATAGAAGCCCCGCAAAGAAACCAAAATGTTGGTGTCGGAAGTACTGAACGATATCGCTGAGCACATCGTGTTTGGTTGTTTCAATGTGTACAAAACCGTAATGCGATATGTGTGCCTATTGTTTTTTCCCATTGTGAAGAAATTAGTTCAGCGAAAACATGACAGAACTGCGCTTTCCGTTAACGGGAAAGAAACTTGGGCGGTGCAAGTGCTAAAGGAACAGGAATTCTATTTAAGGAATGCTATCGAGTGGAATTTCGGGTTCTTTGAAGGATACATGGATGAGGAATGGACAACACAGGATCTGACTGAGATGGCAACTCGCTCGATGTTGACGAGGAATACAAAAGAGATTCTTCATCCACTCACATGGATCATGTCTAGAATGAATCTTCAGACAAAATCCAGAGCTTGGGCTGTTGGCGAAGGACATTACGATATTGGTAAGTTGGAAATGAGTTATGCAGTGCTTTCACACGGACAAGCTTCCGTTGCAAAAATTGGATACACCACTTATTTTTTTTTGCTTTTCTATTCTCTGGCAGTTAGTTTTATTTATGTCTAGATAGAAATGATGGCAAAACATTTTGTATTGGCTAGACAAGCAGGAAATTTGCACAAACCAGTTCCAACACTGGCCAGCTTTCTATATCATTTTCTTCTGTTGGTTGTATTAGGTAACGATATTTATGAGGTCATGCTGGGAAAGTATATGCAGTACTCTTGTGGCTATTGGAAAAATGCAAAGACGCTTGACGATGCTCAGTACGCGAAAATGGACTTGATTGCCCAAAAACTGAAATTAAAACCAGGGATGAAAGTGCTCGACATTGGCTGTGGCTTTGGTAGTTTGGATCTCCACCTCGCCAAACACTACGGCGTTTCCGTTGTTGGCTGCTCCATCTCGAAAGAGCAGACCCGGTATGGGGAGCAGATTTGTAAGGGATTCCCAGTAGAGTTTCGGCTCTGTGACTACCGTGACCTCAATGAGAAGTTTGACCGAATTGTTAGTGTTGGCATGTTTGAGCATGTTGGCTACAGAAACTACCGCACATTCTTCGAAGTTGTCCGACGATGCCTAAAAGATGATGGAATCTTTCTCCTCCAAACCATTGGAAATAATCATGACTCTGTGGCTGGGTTTGATGTGTGGTGCCACAAATACATCTTCCCCAATGGTTATGTTCCCTACTACATGGATATCTGCAAGGCTATCGAGAAGCTGTGGATTATTGAAGATTGGCACAACTTTGGACCTGACTATGCTAAAACTTTAGCAGCCTGGGAGAAGAACTTTGATGCAGCCTGGCCAGAGAAACTTAGGTTAAAGTATGGAGACAGATTTTACAGAATGTGGAAGATTTATCTGAGTATGGCACAAGGATTTTTCGCTTCAAGAGCTTTTCAACTTTACCAGATTGTGTTGTCAAAGGATGGACTCCAGGAAGGGTACCAGGCTATACGCTAGCAAAGTTCCTCAAGTATGCTTTACATCATCAGAGATGTAATGTGTACAAAGTTCCATAACTTGCAGACAAGACCAATATGTTATTTTTTGAGATTTTGAAGTTTGCTACATTAATAATATAACTTCTTGACATGTACTTTCATTCATTCATTCATATTTTAGAAGAGCTTTTGTTACAGGGAGCAGTAGGCAGAAATATATAAAATGTAGGTTTCTGTGTTTTCACATACATGATTTTATGATTTCCGCATACGTTTGTATGTACAGGGCCAAGACGCGTGTAGATTCACTAATTGATAGACTGACTGCTCATTTTCTAAACAAACAAATTCATGCCGACTCCAACCTACCGTGACATGACGAACTTGTCAGATACAGTTGCACAGAGTACAAGAACGTGCTCTATATTACGCACAAAGTTTACAGGAAACGAAGCGTATAAAGTAGACGCAGAGAGTTGAGGCAAGTGTACATATTAGATTGAGCACGGACTTAAAAAGTATATGATATAAAATTAATTTTGAGCATGTGCCGACAAGGCACACGGCTTGGATTTCTGGTTGTACGTAGATTGCATACTCGAGCAGAATGTTTATAGTGGATCAGGGTACCTAACGAGTACTTACTTCTACTTCATAATCATTTTCAACTGGGGAATAATTGACACGCTGAATTACGTTGTAGTCTGTAGCTTTAGGATGTCTTCATCTTCGAACAAGACCATAAAGCTAAAATGACAGTTTCAGCTTTTATACACACAAACTCATGTGTAAACTCAATGTTTGTTGCTGGAGACGGGGTAATTAAAATGAGTTATTTTTCTTATCTCCAAAAACGCACTTTACTAGTGTACTTATGTGCCTAAGTTGCTTGCCAAAGATAAACTTGGGAGGGATGAATTGGGGGAGAAGGATCTTTACTACAACTTCTTTTAATGTTTCTTGACTAGTAAACCAAAAGCCAGAACGTGTATAAAATGGGCATATATTTCCGATGAAATGGTATGAATCTTGTTTTGCGTGCGCATTCATGTAGGTTTGTATGTGTGTGGTGGTATAATGTAATTAAATTGTAAGTTTTGTAATGTATTTTTGTAAACAAAGTATATTATCGTGAAATAAATGAGTAAAAAACCGATTCAAAGTTGCAATGTGTATTTAAAGGCAATTTCATGTTTCAGTTTCACTCCACAGCGCACCAATTCTACCGCATGCATTCCATGGACATGTTTTTCTTCTCATCCTACGCCATCCATGTCACTTCCCACGGTTCCAAATCCTTTTGCTGTTGAATATTGAATGGGGGAAAGTACAATGAGCTTTTTTGTACGTTACTTTTTTTAAGAATCGACACATTTTTCTCCTCACACACTGACTATCCTCTCGAGACTTCCATTTGCATGAGTGAGGATGTATTACATAATGTAAAATATGGCTTCATTTCATTCCTCCTTTTTGGGTTTTCAATTTCCAGCCAGTTTTGTAAAACATATATTTCGCAATGTGTGGACCATAAACCTTCTGAAAAAAATTGGATGCAAAGAAGGTAGAAACTACTATAGTCATATTATGAAATGGAACACACCCACATACGCATACATGCATTTAATGCTTCCACTTTCCATCCAAGATTTATTTGAGCTCAAGCCATGAAGAGCAAGTCCTTTCTAAGGCAATTTTACCAAACAACTAAAGGAAAGTGCAGTTTTTTAGCAAACTCAATCTGCAATCCCACTCACATGTCCATATCAAACAAGTGTACCACACTACCATCATGATATAAAAAGGGAACGGAATAAACTAAAACACATACTTTCATCGGACATAAATCTGCTTTTCCCATGTCCTTTTCCTTTCATGGAAATCGTGTACACTACATACAACGTACAAGTTACTATTTTTTATGCTACCTTCCGCAAGGCTACGCATAACATGGCAAACGACGTAAGCGTGGGAGCATAAAATGTATATGTGTCTGCTATTTTACATATGTATGGAAACGGTGGGAAATGTGTCTTGTAGGGAAAACACTTTGGCTAGCTTTCCATTTTTCTCTCTTTATATTATTACCCTTTCTGGCTGATCCTCAGGAGGACACAGCACAGAAAGAAAGACATATAATGAACATGTTCCCTGCTCATGTCAGTGCTGTAGAATATTTACTTTCTTTAGGTGATTGATATTAGTAGCATTATAATGTACGTACGTATAATATGTACATGTGAACACGATCAAATTGCTGCAAATTTTATTTGCAAAACTAGTATTGTACGACTGACTGACACAAATTTTATTTTCATATTTTGCTCCGAAGAAGCGATGAAAGAAAGAAGAAACAGAATAAGAGAACTACTTGTTCATATACCATATGATGCAGTTGTAAGTTCAAAGTCTGAACAATTTGCAATCATCTTTTATTTGCACTTCGTGTGGGTTTATTCTGATATTATAGGCAAAATACTGGTGTGTATAATGCATGCCTGCATCTGTAAAAAAATCTCTTATCTTTGTTACAACCTTTTGTTAGCTTAAGGGAATATACCTTCTGTCTGTTTCTTTCGCAGCTGAAACCCCCATCCCACATAAAAAGAGGATGAAAATCATTAGACCGTTTACAATCCGACAAAAGTTCACTTTCAAAAGGTTCAACTCACCAGCAGAAAAGATACAGAAATTAAGGGAATTGGGTGGCACTCCTCCATTTATTTGGCGTGTGCAAAACGTTACTTTATTACTTTGCATTGCCAATCAAGCCGAAATTGAGGTACAAGAATTTACTCTTATGCATATTATTTTGAGCGTATTTTATGCTGCATTAACAAATGAAATTTATTCATTCATACATGTAGGAATGGGTCGACTTGCAAATATCATATAGTGAATGCGCAAACCTACACGGTCAGACTCCTTTTTAAGAAACGTGTATGCACATCTATCAACAGAGTCTAATGATCTACTTTACATCCAGTATAATTTAACACAAATGCAAAACCTGCACCGGAAATTACTGCAGAATTCAAAGAGCAAAAATATTTTTGCAAACTTTTTATAGTCCCCCATTCCTCATTTCACTTGAAAACAAAATTGTAGCCGTAACCTTATATAGTTACGTGTAGAAAATGTACTTTGGAATTGTAAAATTAGGTACTCATGCTGCCTAATGCTGGTGTGTCTTGGTTATGAAGTACTTCCCAAGAATCCCTGCAACTTATTCTCAGCAGCTGAAAAACATTAAAGTGAAATACTACATTTTTTATTTTTTCAATGGAGTTTATGAGTTCTAAAAAGAAATGGAAAGGTGGGAATACTCCATAATTTAGACTCTGACTCAGATTTTTTGTGCCGTTGGTAAGTACACGTTTCATACATAGTTAAAATGGACAAAAATACGAGGAGTAGCATGAGTATGCAATGAAGGTTCTACAGAGTGGATATCATTATTACATGTCTTCAGCTGACAACTTACACTAGTACTCTACCTTTTTCCTTTTGCTCGTCTCTGGTAACTAGCAGAAATGGTTCTCCATTTTCATCTGACAAAAATGCTCCATCAAATATGGTAAAGCAATTCATACATAAAAATGTCATGCGGACACACATGACAGTCCTTTTTACCTTTCTCTTTCCTTTTCCCGTCTCTCTCTCTCTTTTCTCCAGTTTCTTTTTTTAGGGGAAATGTAAATGGAAAAGAAAGCAATACTCTTTGCTCGAATGAGTTGAAACACATGCACGCATGGAAAAGCAAGTAGCAAGTGAATCTAATCAAAAGGGAATGAGACAAATGGTACAAATCTGGAAGCAGTCCTTTGGGAAAATAAATCTAGTTGAATTTACAACAGAGTGCAAGAGGTAAAGGGGGAAGCCGTGGAGACTGCAGTGGATGGAGTATACATGACATGTACGCAGAGAGTAACGCATAATAATACAACACATTTACTCCAGCACTACTACTTTCATTCTATGCATGTACAATGTTTGTAGCCCCCAAAAGTTGGAAATTACTTTTTGGAATATTATTACACACATATTGTATACGTGATGTGTCTGAGCGTCATTTTACCACATGAGTTCTGAGTTCTGGTCCATGATGATTCGTATATTTTAAGCGTAATAATAATAAGCCTTTATATCAAATTAGAATTCTTCATAAAAGGGAGGAAATGAATGTCTGTTATAGTTTCACTTCCACACAGGATGATGCAGTATCCCAGTTTATAGGAGAGAGGAGTTTGCAGGAAACAACACAATTTTTAGTACTTCCGTAATTTTGATTGTGCTCACATAACATTATCATGGAAGAATAGCCGGACGATGGAGATGAAGATTTCAGATGATTTCCCCAAACCGGAGAGAGAACATTCATCTACAACAGTATGTTTTAGTCAACTCTCTCCTCTCCCAGAACGGCATGAAATGAGCAGAGAGTCAAGTAGGTATGTTTAAGTAGGATAAAACCTTATAAGGTTAACGGAAGTTTATGGAATCTGGTTTGCGGTTTTCGGTCCACTGGTACGTAACTAACACTGCTCATTTGTTACTCATCAATGAGTTTGGTAGGTATATTTTATATATGAAATATGTGACTACGTAGCATTACCGGGATCCCAGCGGTCGAAACTTTAAGTTCCTTTTCCACGTTGGAGTACCAACTTTTCATCCCGTATTAGCTGAGCTAAGTAAGTGAAATGTAGGCATATCAAGTGACGATGCTGAGATTTGTACAAAAAAGGAACAAACTGGGTAGTTAAGGCTGCATGGTAGTATGGCATGTGGTCATAATGCACGTTCTCAATCTCAACACACAAGAAGCCACGAATGTCACATGTATGCTACAACCTCATATAATAAGAAACTCTCTCATAATATGTGTATATACGACATCAAGATTTAATCCAGGAACAACAAAGGGAAGCGGAAAGAATAGAAGAATGGATCGTCATTGTGCTTAGCTACCTCTATAGTCATATGCAAAAGGAAGAAGGAAACCCGAATTGTGGCAACAGCAAAACGAGCCCTGGTTCGTATTACGTTACCAAATACGAGGGGATGAACCCAATCTTCTTTTCTTCTATGATCCCAACTCATCAATCTCCAGGTCATTCGTTGATACCATACTCCCAACTTTGGGAACGGTGTGGTGGTGCATGGTTACTCTGCTTTAAAATGGGAACTTGAATGGAAAAGTCAGACGGGAGAATAATAACCACATTAGCCCGGTAATAATAGTTTTCCACTCTATATCCTTCTCTTGTATAGGCTTGTACGTATTATAATTATGGGAAGGAAAGGTGACTTTGTATTCCTCCTTCCATGTTCTCAACTACAAAACTACGGTGCTTTTCCTGCGTCCGCTTTTGCCAAATTTTCTTCACTTAGTAGGAGAAAGAAGGGGAAAAATGCTACGCGATCGGAGCAGCCATTATCCTCGTCCATAACTGAAAATGAGGCAGGTTCGTTTTGTACATTTAGATTTGGTTATTTGTGTCAGTATCATTACCTTGAGCTGGAAAACGGCGATGAAGAAAGGAAAGTCTCCCTTTTAACAAAATCTTCAAGAGACGATGAGAGATATTGCACAGCATACAAAAGTCTATGGAAAATGTTATTACTTGTGTAAATATATAGGGCATGTGTACCAAACCAACTACCAAGAGCAACGCAGATTTGATAAGTTAAAAAGGCTTTCAAAATTCACAGTTCATGTTTGCCCCTTTTATGTGCTCTTAAACTGCTGCCCCTTAGATAAAATGTATGGATGTATTATTGTAAAAGTGGTCCAGAAAGTGTGCAAACTCGGCTACACTCACAAGAAGCATGCATTATGTTATGAACTCTGCATAACCGTTTGTACAACTACGTATAACAATAGAGCATCAAGATAGATTTAAGCCGTATCACATTTTCACAATGGACGTCAAGCAACTGGAGATGACTTTTCTGCTCAACCTTATTCCAGGACATTACATGCCTTGTTGACTCCGTGTTTGTATTCATACGCATTTTAAGACATTTTCAGTTTTACATTTTGCTGTTGTCTGTGTTAGCGTTAGCTGAAACAGAAAATATTTCGCTTGCAACGTTACAGTGTATCCTTGAAGAAAAAACAAATCATAAAAAGGAAATACGAAAGTACACGTGTCCCACCAACCTCTCATAATATTGCTTTCTCCGCTGGACCGGAAGTTCATACTGATCGTGGTTTGGGTTGGTTTGCTACACGATGTAAAAATGATATGATATAAGAATGTTGAGAAAGTGAACTTTGATGGCGATGGCGCCTTCATTTCTATTCTATTCAGGGTGAAACCACGCACAGTGGTGTCGAGCAAGTAATATTGGCTGCACAAGAAGTTTACAGGGAAAATATAAAGATATATGATACGATAAGACTCAATTGCATGCTTTTCCTATTCCCATCAAACATCAACATCCCTTGGTGTTGGTAGAGGCTCTATCCGTTCTGAAGCAGCTATTTCTGTCCATTTCCGTGCCCAACGCAGTTCGTCTTGAATGGTAGAAAAAGGGAAAATTGGAATCCTCCACGACTGTGACATAACGTCGGAAAACTGAATCATGAATAAGAACGAAAATTTAACGCTGGACTAGCATAAAGAGGAGTTTTTCCTTCAGATATCGTTTTCGTTTTCTTCACAGCTTGGCAGGAGTAAGTATCCCCGGCATCATGAAATGGTAGCTGAGAGGAGTCAAAAGAAAAAAGTGTAATTTGCATATCTGATTTTCATTTTCTTACCCTAACATCCTTCCAAGTTTCCCTTCGTGAATAAATATCATTTCAGAGAGTTAAGGGAAGTTGAAGTTGCTTCTGTAGGCGAAACTGCTACTGAGCTGCCATGATAATGATAATGATGATATTATGATACCCGCTCTTAATGCAGCAAGTGTGTGCGAGACTGGGAATGGAGTGAAGGAAATTCTCCTTTCCCTCAGATGTACTTCAAGGATTGTACAAGATATACATAACTTCTTTATGCTGATCTCTCCGTCCATTTTACTGGCTGTACTTTTGCTTGCTATGACTTGTCATGAAAATGCTTTCTTTTCCCAGCCTCCTTTCAGGAACCTCTTCTCACTGAAGCTGTTACACTTTATCTCAAATGCACATTCATGTCGTATTATGATATCCATGTTGTTACACCTACTATACCTACTTCCTCTAGAATCTCGGAGCTGGTCTGTTGTTCCCGTATGCCCACACACATTGTGTGAGACAAATACAAATACCCACTACCCACACAAACTCGTCTTTTACTCTCTTGAGCCTAAATGTTCTCTAAATCCAAACTTTACCCAGATTTCCTTCCGTTTATTACATGGCACAACGTTTCAGAAAGGATTGGAAGTATTTTCTACAAGTGTGTCATTCCGGGAAATTCATAAGACATGAGATTTGCCCTGGAGTAGTAATTGGTGAAATGGAGAATACTCAACTTGAACTGATATACATGGTTTAGAGTAAGCTTCAACATAGTGTTGTAACATAACATTTGAAAACACTAAATTAAAAAGTGTGTTTATGAAAATGAGTTATAATTGGTGTTTTATCAGGAATTTCATACACTTATCTATGAAATATAGCTAAATAACACGTTCCTTGGTTTATAATGAGATCTGGAGTGCGAATGCTTTATGAGGCTGTAATCTACTATGCGGTATAGAGTAATACATTAAAATGCCTCTCCTTTGGTTTATTTCAAATCGTTGACGAAGTCATTTGTTTATTAATCCTCTCTTTTTTAACTGCGGGTCTATAGTTAATACAGCTATTCTGGTTGTACAATAGATTGCAAGACTACATTTGAACATTTTATTGTGAAACTTATTTGTTTACCCAAACTTGTTGTAAAAGTTTTGAAATAAAACGTAAATAAAACTAAAACGTGCTTTCGGCACAAAAGTAATGTTGTAGTTTCAAGGCGTAGAAAAATTACGAATTATACTTTGTATTTTTGCATTCCACTAGAAGTATGTGGCAGTTTATATTAAATGTGGAATTAATTATTCCAAGCTTGGTTATTTGAAGCTGAATGAAAAACGGGGTGTAAGTAAACACTAACATACAATGTCGAATGTGGAGATACATATGATATGAGTCATGTCATAGTCATGATTTTATTATAAAGTTTGAGGTTTACTAAACTTAACTTGTGGTTATCCAGAACTCTTGTTCATTAACCATATATAAGCATAACTGTTATAACTATATAAATCCAGAATCCAGGTCACGGGTCAAACCATTCCTTTATGACATTCCGGCTAATGCTTTCAATAAAAGAAGCCACTGCTCGCAGTCAAGTCAACTACTATTCACTACTATTCATGATCATCATTTAGCTTACAAAAATATTCATCCTAGTATTTACTGTCCTCAATTATCAAAGCCTACTTTGTATGCTTTTCATGCTCTCAGATACATTTACTCATCGCTAAAATATCTACTGAAGCAATACCATTACCACAATAAAATTAATTCAACAAAATTACGTTGCATTGTCAAGTTCACATTTCATCAAGTATTTGCCAGTTTCAGGTTCTCATAGATGTGTTCAGACTTCAGACTATGAAAGTACTGTAGTCTAAGTATGTCAAGCTGTTAGTTGCAGCATCCGCCCAGCACTTTGAACTGTAGTGGCTATTAATCATACATATCAAACGGAAGTACTTCACAAGAATTCAACCACAAATAGCTACTATCCAGTAGTGATTGTATTAGTTGTACTGCCTAACGCAATGTTTTTTGAATGAAAAGTGTTTCTCTTTAGCCAGATGAAAATCATTGAATAAATTGTCCAGTAAAATTTTATATTTTATTTAGAATCATTAATTTTAATAGAATAAAGTTTTCGTAATTTAATTTGTGACAAGAATTCACGAATCGTCAATCAAGGTTCCAAATCAAAATATCAGTATTGGAGGAGGAAAGGAACCTGATAAAATTTATTTGTTGGTCACGGAAAAATTTAGGAACACCAGAAGAACAATCTTCAATCGCATGTAAGGGTTGTAGCAACTTGCTTTATGAAGCATATTTTTTGTTGTCTTTAACATCCATACCGGCTTGCATTTTTTATCTGTCGGTGATACTAATGGACTGCAAATTTGTGGGAAGAGGAAGTAAATAAATCTGTCGGAAATCATTGTTTAAGACAGCAGTAATAATAAATGGAAGAAAAGAGGGCTTCACAATTCAGGGCAAAATGATTTATTGATTTTCACTTCAACATGCATTGAACACCAAAACCCTGTACGTACACCCATCTTCTCGTGTTACAAGCGATATGGTCGTCTCGAATTACATGTATTTAATCAAAGCCACCTACATTAGCGGAACGAGTTCTCATGAAAAGATGTTGTGAGGAGCTCTTGCTCTGGTGTGAAAAAGGACTCTTCAAGGTAGGAAAAACATTAAAAAGGTTAAGTGAGTGTGATATAAGCAGACAAAAAGCAGGAAACTTTATACCCTTTAGAAAGAAATACAGCGATAGCGAACCCCGTTCAAGCTATCCAACTGCGGAGCAACAGAAGTGTAAAATTACAGTGAAAACTCGTTTCCACTTTTACATTCAAGTGACACTCAATGAAATGTTTGTGTATATTATATTTCCCTATTTTAAATTCTACACAACTCTCGCATCCCACGTTAAATGGGATCGTTTCCAAATGGAGATGCAGGGAGTTTGTATCTCTTTGAAATTTTAGACGCTTTTCAAGTATAATAACAATGTCACAACAACGTAATCTTGGTGTATCCACCGCAAAAGAGAAAGTTGTGTTGTAGAATAGCAATCCAATGCAACGTGTGGATGTATCCAGTTCCTCAGCATTACGTGGGTGAGCGGAATATTTTCACGGGTACAATTCAAAACCCACTTATTTAGTACACCAAAGCATAAAAAGATTCATCAGAATAGGCAGATTTTTTTAGATGTGGTTGTGGATGTCTGGTTAAACAACACATTCATCGAGGGAATATGGGTGGAAATGAAAACCATGTTTGCTGTCGTTCAAAGAGACTGCATCCAGCGGTTTGGGTTCTCTGTTGTTTGCTGTATTTCACTCATGCATGAAACGGGTCTAATGACGAAATGGAGGTTGGGAAAGTAAGTAGACGGATAAATCCCATGAAAAATTCCAAGGGCGCAGTTGTAGCATTTGGAACGATTGTTAATTTTACTTTCCCAATGACTTCACTCAACCTTTCACTACAAAATGGGTATATGAGTAGAAGAATGGAGTAATTCTCTACGCAACTTTCCCTTGTTTCCTCCGCAATGTAGATAATCTCATATCCGTCGTCAGTATCCCGTTTTGTTTTTTGGGACAAGAAAGAAAACAAGCTTTTGAAATGAAAGGCCAAACAAAAGTTTTAGGCCAAGCCAGTTGAAAAAAAAATCTCATTTCATTAGATTTGTTTAGGGTGGAATTCACTCAAGCAATTCGCGTGTAGAAACAGAAAGTAGAATAGGAAAAATAAAAGAAAAAATGAAGTAAAGAGTATGTGGTATGGTAGGTATGCGTTAGCGAGTGCATGGCAATTGTAGAGAGGTACTTAAACTTCCACTCAGCTTTTCTTTTTGCTTTCCACGCAGCATAGACCTCACAGCTTTCCAGAATTCCAATACATGATGCCATGATGCAAGCTAAACATTGTTATGTACTTTCTTGCAAACAAATTTCCATACTTGATATGCCTCACAAAAGACATAATATGTTGATATTACAATATTAGGGCAGAAAAGAAAGTAGGAAAAACAGACGTGTTGTTGTAAACGTCGTCGTCAGAAGCTTCCCATAATATCATCCAGCCGCATCAAATATCAAAAACTGCAAGGGACTTGTCATCTACACAGATTATACTCGTAATACATAATACAACTCAGATGTACATAATATATGAGAATGTGGATGACTTCCTATATATTAAATGTGAATGGTTTGTGAACGCCCTGAATCTTGTTATTTTGACGCTACTTTTTTCTACTATTTTGTCCAAAAACTGCTGAGGTTCTACTTCATGTGGACGTTGAAATAATGGTTTAGTGAGGGCTTAATATAATGGGAAAGCATCGGTGTACTTGTTTGTGTACTCTTTCTTATATGACTCATATCACAGTAACAGTGCATATTATTTTATGCACCCTCTTATGGCTAAATACTTTGGGCACTAGGTATGGGGCCCTTATGTGTATGAATCCAGCAATAGCAATTCATAGAAATGGTGTGCATGGTATGCACTCCATGTCGGACGGAAACCGGGCTCGGGAGATATTGATTTTCCACATGCATAGCTTTCCAGCCACGTCTTTCTACCACGGCTGGATATACAGTTTCCATTCTTAAACCATAGTTCCCCGCTAACTGGTTTTCTGTTTTTGTTCTGTTCTCCCGGAATTCTTTCACTACGTCTATAGTACGGAGCAGTGTTACTGCTGTGCTATGAGCCCCTGCTGTGTTGCTGGAACCATATAAAAATTATACTGGATGGACTGACTGTTCCTATTGTATGTGATATGCGAGTTGCTTGCCTGCATGGTGAGTAGCAACCAACATATTTACTTTCCATGCTAGATATGCTTTCCCCTTCTCGTCTCGATCGAAAAAAGGCATGGAAAAACAGAAAGTAAATGCAGTGCAGCTGTATTCTTCACAAAGGCAGGATATACGGACCTTTCATCCTCGTTACGGTTCTCGTTTTTTACTCACCCGGAATAAAAAAATTGAGCAGACCTTTTTGTACTCCTGTGAAAAGATTCTGACCATGACCAAGATTAAAAGTGCTGCAGTTTCTTTACAGACGTTTACTAATTTTAGGAATCGAATTGGGAACAGAGAAAGTTGACGACCTTTTATAGAGTGATGATGATCAGCAAAAGAAAGCAAGTGAAAATATTTGGTGCAACTGAAATGTAAAACTTGGAATTTATAGAACCAAACAAAAATAGAAATTCGAGTTGTCATTGTCATCATTAGAAACACAAGACTGGACTATAAAAGACAAGTGTTAAATGGTGACAAGCGATAAGTGAGCTTTCTGGCTAAGGTTTTAACAAACAAAAAACAGTCTTAATAATAAATTCACAATGCTTTAGTCGAGTGATACATCTTAATAATTAATGGAGCAGCAAAGAAAAGTGTGAGTGAATGAAATGTGAAATGGAGCTCCTACAGTGTCACCATGAAGTAACCCCATAATCAAGCATTTATAGCCGTGTTTTAAATGAATGTGCTCGAATTTTATCTATTAAATATTAACCCATTCACGTACCAAATGTAGTGATTACGGTGACAAACGAGAGGATAATTTTGTACGATTGCACTCCTCCTTCAACCCATCGTCTTACCTTATACCTTATCAACATCTACAGAGGTATGTAATAATTTACTTAATCCTTGTCATTATGTTTCTCATCATAACTTTCCAAAATGAACTACCTACTAATTTTATGTATACGCGTATTCATGTATGTCTTTGTAAGGTATACTTTTATACGTTTTTTGTGCAAATACCAACAGACAAGCAACAAAAGTGGGTAATAAACAGTTTACAAAATAAACTTCAAACAGCAGACTTTAAAATGGCAAATGGTAATAAAAGGGTTTGCAATACTCTCAAAAGAGATAAAATTTTATTATCTGTATATGCTACCCATACTGGAGCGTTTTCTTTCATATGGTTTCACATTTCAAACACATGCGTCATCATATTTCACTATACTATTATTTTATTTGTACATTAATACTTACCTACAGTCTATTTCTTTTGTATCTCCACTTACATAAATGTCATCAACAAAATATACTCTTAAGTACAGAGGCTTCCGCACAGCTGGAAATAAGAATTCGCTTAAGATTATTTATACTTCAAACGGTAATAAGTTTTTGTTAAGAAAGTGTTAAATTTTACGCAGCAGCAACACAAGATTAAATACATACAAGTAGTCTACGGTCGTTTCTTTAAAAATATGTAATATTAACTGCACACAAAAGCTTCTTCAAATCCCTACATGCTCCACATTAAAAGATTTAAAAGACAAGCAGTAAAAAGCTTCTTGCATATAGGTTTTTGTAATAGAATCTCGAGTAGAAAATGAACCTACTTTCATCTTGAATGGAAGCTATACTACAATATATGTCATGATTTTATGAAAAATTGTGGGGAAAAGCTTAACAAATGCTGAAAATGAAGAAAGATGACTAGTAAAAGAAATATAGCTTCCTTTGTGTTAAAGGAGAACATGTATACACACTTGTATACAAATATTATGCTAGTTCCCTTTTGGATTTATCAACTTATATATAATTTTTACAAACCCTTTGAAACACAGATTTTAGATTTAGTCCGGAAAAAACTTAAGTACTTAATAAGTAGACCTTTTAATGTAACCTCTAGGCCTACAGCTACTATATGGAGTTATATGTGTGTTCTGATTAAATGATAATTTAAATTGAAAGGTATTTATCTCATTTATCTGAAGCGTGATGTGGCGAAAGAAAAACAAGTATATTATATGTAGATACAAGCTAATCCGGTTCCAAAATAAACTGTTTTGGTTCCAACGATAAGATATACTGTTTTTACTCGGAATCACATCAACTACACACGCCACTAATAATCACCTTACTTCCCTTATTCCAAGTTCGGTTGACGTTCATCGGAAGAACGCGTGATCAGTTTTCTCCCAAAAGGATTTCTGTCTAGCTTGAAAGGGGAGACAGACTGTTACAAGAAAGTTGTTACGAAATGAATAGGTTGGGGATTAAATGTATATGATCGTATTACGTGTCAGGCGGGAGTCGTGGGTGGAAAGCACAATAACTAATCGGATATCCTATAGTGATAGAGTGACACTATATTTTCCAAAACTACAGCATACACATTATCCTTACAATCCTTGTCATAGGGCAAGAGTCTAGTAATCACTCCGCAGTATTATCGTTCCATGAATGCATTTACCCTTAACAGCATCAGAGCTGATGATTAGCAGACAAGGCACGCATAATAAAATTAAGTACCATCATGTGGCCTGTCAATGAGATCTTTGACACATTTAGAGTAATTACATTTGAAAGTACTTACTCTCATCAGTGTGGCTATACTTACCACAGGAATGCATGCATACTCACGATCAGATGGGTTGTTATGTCGGAAGTTGATTTTTTCATGGTGATGATGACGTGGAGAGTGGAAAATTCCCATTTTAGTATAGTATAGTATACAATTAGTCAAAGTAATTCAGGGAAAAGTGAAACCTTCCAAACATGTGACATATGACACGAAGCAAATTACACTCAGCCTGCATTAATCTGGTGGAAAAGTGGTGAAGCCTGACACGTAACCATTTCCCCCGTACATTACGTAAGAAGACCAGACCAAGTTGTGTTGTGATTCAATTTGTTTCATGTAATTTACTATGTAGGTACTATGGCTGAAGTTAACTAAAACCTAGAATGAAGTACTCCAGTTGCGAAAGTTTTGGGTTAGAGCAAATTTATTTAGTCTTTGGTCTGAGCAAGGGTTATTTTATTGCTAATTATAATTAAATAATGCTAACACAACTACTTTTTTGGACTCCACACAATTTAAAGTTCCATTAGCCTGGAGGGCTGCTGTCAGCAATGGCAATTAATTTTACTTCTAGATTCACCACTGTCACAAATCATGCTAGCTTCTAAACTTTTAGTTTTAGTTGTGTGTGGGTCGTACTCCCAGCATTCTGATGTAATTAAAACTTTTAGGGACTGGGGACTGCCTTACATATTCCGTAATTTAAGCTCCATACACAACATACATAAAGTTTAGGATGTGAATGTTGAAATCTGCTTCGCAAAACTAGATGCCATAAGAAAATGAAATTTCCTTTTCACATCGGAATCGGAAACTAGTTTCTGGAGATTTTGAATATGCTTCATCATCACCGTGGATTAAACAAACAAACAGCCAAGTAGTACTTCTAATAATAAATTATAGAACCTGAATATTGTCAGTTTAACATTGGTTGATTTGCTATAATAGTTCCCAACTTCCAACCCAGATTGTTATAGACAAGAGAATGACATGGAAAAACAGGTAGGAAGACGTAGACAAAATAATTAATGATGTTACAGTTAGAGAGAATGGAGAAAGTGATGGAGACAGCCAATCACCTCTATTGAATTTCTCGTTTCCTTGTTTGAGTGAATATACTGAAAATATACTATATAAGGCGCTAAGTAGTAGTTATCCGAATAGGAAATTATGGAGCCGTTAAAGCGCTTTATAACTTGTTTCTTTCCACCGTTTCTTCAAAAGCATTATCATTTACTTGTTGTTTTTGCCATTGCCAACCTAATGGTGAGAACAGGAAAGGAAACTTAGTGAAAACTGGAGTTGAGTTGAAGCAATATGTCCCCGTGGGAAATTCTGAGCAGACAAACCTTGATGTTGCGTACATACAAGGGAATTCGTAGCGCCTTTAGCATTGAGGAAAATGACAAGCTAAAAAAGTAAAAGCGGAATATATATGTGCATAGTCAAAGTCAGCTTGGCAAAGGTTAGTTGTGGATGTTGATTACGACATTCTTATGAAAACACAGGGATCTCTCTCTCCGTGGAGGAAACTTAAACAAAGGCACTATGCTATATTATGCAGGGGGCAATAGAAGAATAGCTAAGCTTCCGGTCGGTTGCGCAACTTACTCATTCGGCGAAAGATTCAATTATATAAAACTTATATGGAAAGACAACGAAACGAATGGCAATGAGGAAGAAAGAGAGTTTCCAAAGACATGCACTGACACATGATGTTACCTACTTCTTTGAAGTTTCAATTCACAGCAAATAGCAGCAGTCAGTTCAGTTTAAGGTTTTGTGGTTTGACTTTAGTTCTTTGGCTTTTACTCACAGAAATAAGCTGACTCCGACTGGTGCCATTGAAAGAGATAATATTGACGTGTACATTTGGATAAGAGACTTTATTTAGTGGGCTTCCAAACTTTTAGAAACAAAACACATATATTTTGTTGATATTGCAGCATTTTAGAAACTTTTTCCTTTCTGCTGTTCCCATATTGCTCTACCATAAGCGCTGCGGTTTTACTCTTTTAACTTTCTTCCTTGTTCTTTCGTCGATGAGGAAGAGAACAGCAGCAACAACATATTTTATTTTGTTTTGTCTATTCTGTCAAAAACTTTAAATGAAGCAGGAAAACAGAATCAAATTGCTACAAAGCATGCCGTTTAAACAAAAGATATGGTTATACAGGACATACCAATTTTCTAAATGTCAAATGACTATAACTGAAACGGAAGTACTATTTCCATGTTGTAAACGGGTGAGTTGGAAAACCCCTAACCAAAAATAGTATGTAGTATATATATATATAAATATAAGTGAAGAAAAAATGTCATTTTTACAAATAGGATGGAATCCATGAATATTGTCACTATTATTAAAAGGACGGGTGATGGCTGATTGCTACATACTTGAGAGATAAATGAGGTGTTATTTCAGGGCTCAGCTTATTACCTTCCGTTGCCGTTTCTCATATTTTTGTAGCCGCATTGCATGTGAATGGGGACATTTAATTTTAGTTTATTTTCTTCCTTTTATACAGACAAAATGCGGTTTCAGGAGGTGCACTTGGTAAAATGTTTCCCTATTGATTTTACTTTATCGATAAAAGTCAGGGTAAATGGTTATTCTAGTAAGCCCCAGTGAAAATTATTCGTCTCTTTCATTCACGTTCCTTACTTTAGAGCAATTTGCTTGGGATTAGTAGAGTAAGAGACACAGACACTTACAGAATAAAAATATAGGTATGTTCATTCATTGGAATGTCAAACTATTTTTCCCTTCAGCTCTCTACAAATTCCTGATCGATAATTCCACTCCATTTAATAAAGTATTTAATTGCCAAAGTCCCCCAGTGCTCACGTAATCCTCTCGTATTCAATCTGATACAAAAATACAAGTCAACTGAATAACTACCATGTTTTTACAGTCCGTGAGCACAAAAATGGGAACATCCAATAATCCCAACCTAGACTCAACGAGTCACCAAACATTTACAGTTAAATTGCAGCTTAAAAATATCTAGTCCAAATAATGTTCATTCCATTTGAAGTCATTCATTGATATGCTTCGTTATTTAAAAAAAAGGTTCCAACAACTCCAATATACTTAATCCGTTTTTCAGACCATTTCATCAAATGTCTCACGTAACCGATTCGACAACAGTCTGCTGAACCACTCAAATTTCATTCAAACGGTTTCGACTGTCTAGCCACCCAGTAAGTAGTCTTTGCATAGCGCTTCCAGAGAAAAGATTTTAGCTTACACACTCTACACTGTAATACAATGCCATTAGCTACCGAACGACAACTCCGTATTTTAGGGCATTACAAAGCTATTATTTTAGCGATTCTGCACGTGGATTACATAAGTACATACGTCTTTTCTCTTGGAAGTTAAACGACAATGAGTTGCCAATATAGAGAGTTCCATTTAGATAGTTGCATTAATTCGGATATGAACTTAAGTTGAAGGCATTCAAGGATATATATAGTCTGTTGAAAAACACCCACGTATTTTAACTTGAATGTGTATGTATGTATTTGTTTTCCCATCCTACGAAACGAAGGGTTCAATTAAGAATTATAAATACCAAATATTTTACATCGTTCCATTCGTTCCTGTATACTTGAAGATTTCCAAATAAGTGCTTTAGGGGGATTAAATCAATTGCTTTCACGAATAATGTATTTTCTGTTCACAGAGGGAGGCCTTTGAGTTCAAGAATCTAAACACTCCCAGTCGCAGTCCCATCCCAAGCTAGTCGGTGGGAAGAAGACATGCTACATTTGGTGGGATCATGATGTTTACTCCGTCTGGGCACCATCAACTTTATGAACTGACTACGGTTCGGCATTTGTAGCAGTTGTCAACCCATTTATCTCGAGAAGGCATAAAAGGGAAACTAGCAATAAATACCACCGACGGCTCTCTCCTCTCAAGATAACAAAGACGTGAACACTCCACTCGATTCTCCACTCCTCTCAAATGGTTGCCTCATCAAGAATGGTTGTGTCCAAAAAGAAAAAATTATCTTCCGCAAACCGTCGCATGAGAGAGCGCTCTCGGCTCTCGTTCCTCTTTGTCATCTTCTTTTTCGGGTTGTTTAGTTTGATCATTGTGATGGAGAGTTTGATGGCAGATGGGGATAAAAATCTGCTTAAAGACGACGATGGGGATGCGGATGGCGAGGACTATTCCAGTTGGGATATTTCATATGAGGAGTCTCCCCCTGGGGGAGGCTCGTCCTCCTCTTCATCCTCCATTTCAGCATCTTCCTCCTCCCATAGCACGACCTCGAGTAAAAATAACAATGATAATAAAAATAGAAACGTAGCTACAATTAACATTCCATACGCCGGCAGCCTTAGATATCAAGGACCTCCATTATCAAGACACCAACAAGCATTACAGCATGTGGACTCACATCTCTCAACTTTAGCAGCTTCCTTATTCGGTAATCGGAGTAGCAGTATTAGCAGTAATCACAACGGCGTCAACTACAACAACGTTAGTAGTAAGAAGGCTGCCACAGCTGCCGCATCTACATCAGCATCATTGTCGTCCCCAAGGAACATTCGTCCCATTCAACCTGACTGGCAAAAGGTTGTGGGCTCGAAGGAAAAGTTTTATGTGTATTCGGCCTATTACAACACTGTCTTTGAGTAAGTTTGACAAAAACTCATTTTCTGAGCCGTGTGTGATGTGATGCTCCTCTGAATTTCTATGCTTGCTGTAGCCTCTTTTTGTCTTTTTGACTTTCCCATTTCCATTGAAAATACACAACAGCAGCAGTCGCATTGCGTCCTTTTTACCGTGCACTTGC
>JAQGAP010001298.1:0-21178 GCA_034697805.1 Orchesella bifasciata | reverse complement strand
ATACAAATGCACTTTCATTTTTGGCACATGAGGGCTTTCAAAAGTTTATAACTTTAAGTAAGTTGAAGATCTTATATAGTGTTGACAAAATAACTATTAAATCTAGTATAAAAATTAAGTAGTCTTCTATTGCATGCGGTAACTTTCGTTTATAATATCAATTTCACAGCAGTTTCTAATGTGTACTAGGTTTCAGTTAGTTACTAGCTTCTAGTCGCCAATTTTTTCAAATTTTCATTAACCCAAAGAAGGATTTTTCTGGTTTGAAGATTGAATACCTATTAGTTTCAATGTCTTTTACTATTAGTCTATCATTTTCCTTCAGGTGTGTAATGCCAGCGGTGAAACAACTGTTTGATTTCGACCCGGCGTTATTTGTTTCAGTCATAGTGGTACACTGTAAGAATGGCGTCGTGTTCACTTGAACAATATATCCATTGATATCATGTTCATCGAGGTAATGAATCTGAAAGAGGTAAAAAAATACACAAATCTAAATATGCACGAATTTATTATAACGTTACGTCTATTTAAAAAAAATTATTATTTACCTGAGCATAAACATAGTAGAGACCAGATTTCTTAACCGTAAGAACACCATTTTTGTTCAAAACAAAGTTCTTTTCTTCATCAGCACTCTTTGTTTCCATCCAATCTGATGGCTTCCATGATGCAAATATTCCGTCAGCGTTTCTCAAACGTCCATTACCTTCATAGTGTTTATGGGAAGTTGTAAAGTTTGAAACGTCTGCAACATAATGAGCAGCGACTGCTTTCGCAGGTCCTTCCACCCAAGCCTCAGCCTTTACGATTGATATTTCTCCGGATCCTGAATCTGCAATCTATAGAGAGACAATTACGAATTAAATTCTTGTGGAGCATGTTTTTAACTAAAACTTTAAATATGACAACCTTGACCATGACAAAGAATGTAATAAGCATGAAAAAATTCATGACCGATAGCGGTCACTAATTTTAGGCTTGGTTAATCATATTAAAGTTTTTGTTTAGCCTTACGGTTTTAGGAACAAATGGTTATTATTTGAGAAGCTTTAAAGCGAATGAATATGAAATAAGGCCAAGGCTATATCAAAATTCATGATGCAAAGTTTATTTTTCAGCCGAGCTCGTTTAGTCAAAAAAAATTTTGGTAATTGAATCACCATTATTGCCAACTTACATGACATGACATGAGTTTCTGACATATATCTAAACATCATATATGCTAGGTATCGTTTTCATCATTGTGCAATGGAGACTGTTGATTACGGTCCAGATTTTTTTTAGCGCAGCGACAAGTTAAAAAAATGTAGATGAATGTTTATGCGTATACTTTTGACTTTATAATGGTTCGAAAACATTTAATAATGTCATCTTAGCTAATTCATGAAAATACTCATGATACTAATGAATTGTAACTCATTCTACTGTGACGACTGATACATGTTATGAGAATCTGATACTTGGAGTGTGGTGGGTGTAGCATTTTTTAAGTTATTTTTGCGATACGTTCGTGTTCTATTTACTTTTCGTGCGTGCTTGAATCCAGTTTGTCTCTTTGGGGTAACCCTCCTAGATCCTTGTCGTCGTCTTGATTCAGAATGTGCAGATGCAGTTTCGCCGTAACTTGCAGAAGCGGATGCAGAATTAGGAACTTCAGAATCGTTATCCCCATCGGTTTGTAGAACTCGAGCAATTACCTAATCATAATGTATTATATTAATACTCAAAGCTTATGTACGTTTGAACTAACGACAAAAGTAAGCGTAGAAGAATAACTTGGTAGATACTGACCTCTCCATCCCCTTGTCCAAGTCGTTTTAGGGGTGGGTATTGAACGTTTCTGGCACCGCTTTGTGAAGTAGATGGGTACAAGAAGTCTGTGGTAGCTGGAACTCTAGATGACCTGTGATATGTTCCCGGAGCTCCTCCTGCAATCAAAGTGGAAGATCGCGTGTTACTGCTCGATGAATAGGTTGCAGAAGAACCGGCTCCAGTTCTGCTACCAGTAGTGCCAGAGCTCCCACGTCTTCCAGATGATGTCCTTCGGTAATTCAATTCGTCTGAAATTTGGGGGCCAGTAGATTCGCCAAAACCTGATGCCACGTTTGAGTATGAGTCTCCAGATTTTAGTTGAATGCCTGAACTAGTTCGACTCTCTCTTTCTGACCATGCTGCAGAGGTTCTATGATGTGGCAATATTCCTGAATTAGATCCGGCAAAGTCTAAGCTCCTCGGCTCGTTACGTCCGCCTTTAAAATTCATTTAAGGCAATATTAGTTCTACCATTTAGACAACATTCTTTTAGGTTTAGTTTCAGATTTTTAAACGTTCTGTATACCTGTAGCTACCAAACCCTCATACAAACGAAGTCCTTCACTGTCCGTTGTTTCCTCGAATGGAGTAAACACAGGTGCAGGTGCTCTAGTGTCAGTTCTATCTAAGTAGCTAGTTTCTAGGATAGGCACCCCATCAGAAGTTCGCTCTACATCGGGCCCATATGTTGGAACAGTTGGGAATGGAATCTGTCGTTTCTTCCGCGACTGAACATCATCCTGAGTTTTAAATAATGATAAAAAGACTTTTTGTAGATCTCATCGATTTTACAATTTTGGAATGGATCCTATATTTTAGACGCAAGCTTGCCAAAACAGAAACATGCATAGTTAAGATCTGTTGCAAATAACGTTGTAATTTTTGTTGATTTGTAGTAAATCTTGCCCTGTTAATTGACCTTGCATTTGCATAAATGTATCAAGTATCAACTCTCAAAGTCTCAGGTTTGAGTCTTTCATGTAGCTACTTTCTGTTTATTAATTCTGAAGAACTTCATCTTTCAATCGTACTGTCACCCTTCTCACATTTCTTTCTAGGTATTAACAAACGTGAATGTATTGCGCTTTCGCATCCTTTGTGCATTACATAATTGCAAATTATTGGCTGTTTAGATGTAGATATTGGTGTTTGCAATGTGACATTTCTTTTAGGGTCAATCAATTGGAAGACATAAATTACGGTCAAACACTACACAATTGAGCATGGTGTCGCTAAATGTGTGGTGTGTTTAGCAGAGTGTAAGTATAATTCCATATTGGTATAAGCGTTGAAAGGTTAGCATAAATAACTGTCAAATGGTCATGGTCAAGGCAAAAAGATGATTGATTTTATGACTGGCTCTTCTTGGAGAACATTCCAGGCTAGGATAATCTTGATATTGACAACTTGACTAGAGCTTAAGTATGCGCAATGTCTTAATATTGGACCTCACATATATATGTACTTTTTGAGTTACGAGTGAGTGGGTGCATACTGGCAATTCATTGGCAATGAATAATGTATATTTAACTTTAAAGTAAAACGTTAATTACATCTGGACAATGATTTATGGAAAATTTGGTACTACTGTTGACTTTGACCAGCGATCCATTTATAACAAGATAGAGATTAGGCTATCAAAATTCTTTCTTAGAAAACCTTTCTCATATTTAGTTGTTGTTAAGATTTTTTAATTAAAAACTGTAGGGCAATGAAAACTCTAATTTACCTATTTACTGTAGTAGGTTCAAAGAAAATGCATAGGTGCAAGATATAGGATAAAAGTAAATTTGAAACATTTTTACATACCCCATGCTCTTTGTTCTCATGAAGTCGCACGATGTGGTGCTCGTCTTCCTTGCTGAGGTACTCATCCTCTGTGTTTTCATCAGATCCGAAGATACTGGAATGGGTGGGTATTTCATACTCGAAATCTTTCTCCGATATATGTAGTGGGCCATATTCTTCTTCCCACATCTCATAAATGGTTGACAGCTCTTTTTCTAGTGATGAGATACGATGTTCATAGTGATTGAGTCTGTCTTCATATCTGACAATAAATGCTGTTGTGATAATAGCTCCAGCAAACGCTAGAATTATAGCTGCTACAATCCAATTCTTGTTCATCGTGGTATTGCTTCTGTCTACTCCAATGTGTCTGATGGATGAATCCGTACTTGGAGAATTTTGTAATTTACTTGCCGGAATAAGAATCTCTGAAAATTCCGGCTTCATGTCTGGCTTGGTTTTATAAAATGTGATGAAAATAATACTGTATGAACAGTTAGTTTAATAATTATCAATGAAGTTTAGTGAGTGATTAAAACTTTTTGATATGACTCTTAAAAACTTGTTACGAAAAACAAACAGGAGCTCACGACCGACTCAGCTCACACCACAGGACTAATACTGTGACTAACGAAAAATAAAGTGGCAGTGTCACTCTATGTACAGAAAATTGTTTTTCTGTTGATGCTGATTGGAATTGATACTGAGGGCTCGATAAAATGTTTCCGACTACTCTTTGCGCTTTATATAAGCAGTCATCTTAAGTCCTCGTATTTATGGAAGAACGACACCACAACCAATTCATACTTTGTGTCCCGTTTAACTAGTGTTTCATATACGTAATATTACGTTCATCTGCAAATACACATGCACTTGCATGAAACAACCTTTTATCCTTCTGTTGTCTGTTTTCATGAAAAAAGGATGGACGTTTTATAAGAAAGGCGAAATAACATGAATAATTGGAGTGAGATTGATACATCATAGAGTATGTATATGAAAAATACTGCTGACGACATTATTGAAGTAGAACGGTGAATAATACTTGCGTGAATTGATGATTGTCGCTTTTTGAGTCCATTACGACTTGTGGTTAGGTTTGATACATACATATTGAATATGACCAGTTAAGTGAAAGATAATTATTAAGCATGCGTATTTTCATCTTCAACTTGTTAAGGAGATTGAAAAATGTGAGAATGTACATAATACTTGCTGATGAATAACGTTGCGTTCTTGTTCTCACACCTAATGTAAGTGCTTGGCTCCTACTGGACACCCACACGTTGGCATCGTGCCGGTAGTCAGTTCTTGCTGATGGGAAATCTCTCTTCTACTTTGCCGTATGTAAGTACGTTACTTTTCGTTTCCTACACAGTCATCCTGAGAAAGTCGTGCCGAAAATACGACAAGCTATAAGCTCACACACAAGTTCTTCGTTGTACATAGTCATATAGGCAATAGTACATCCATGTGCTGTGCCTTAGAATGGCATTACTTACATATTAGGCATGAAAATGAATGCATATGTGTATATTGTGTATGAATTCTCTTCCTGTCCATGGCTTGCTTTTGATATGAATTACTACTTCGTTTCTGCGATAAAAAGTAATCTTTCACCCAGACAATGTTTAATGGGAGTCTGTCGTTTTTTGACGATAGCTATCGATTTGAGTGCTCAATTTGCTAATTTGATTATCATGAATCGGTAGGTCAAGTATCATTCTAAACTACTTACTATATGAATTCGTACATGATCTGATCTGAACCTGCTTGTCCTTTCCATCCTCTTCTGAATCTGATCTGATACATATAGGCACAAATGATCTACGTACATCAAATGACAGTTTAAATGTATACATCAACACCAACCCAGAAAAATAAGAAAACAGCTATGATACTATATGCTAGATATGATTTATCAATGTAAGAAAATGTCGACTTCCAAGTCTTATGTTGTGAGAATAATAGCTAAGCACATTCTTTCCAAGGATTTTGACAGATAAAGTCAACAACTGACTTAAAATTTCAGCTGACGCTGGTTATCTTCTCTAAAAAAGCAATGTATTGTATGCAAAATCTTACTTCAAAATCGAAAATGGATTTACGCATGCTACATGCACTATAAATTGAAACTAGGAGAACATATCTATACTCGCAAATATTCCACAAGGCAAAAGGAATAAACTATCATTGAACTTTCAGAAAAATCTTTGTTCTGTAATTACTTTTACTTAACAGCTTTGGAATATATATCTTTGTTAACCATAAGTGAAGTTATAAAGTGTTCTGAAAATAAACACGAGAAGAGACGGACCGGCAGGCTCCATTCTTAAGCATTTTTCAAGGATATTTATAGCTGTCAATCTTCACTTAGATGATCATCTCTACTGTAGTATAGCGTGAATATAGAGATATTGCATGTTTATATAGTATAACATTGTGCTATCAAATATAAACACGGAATACTTTGAGAGCATTCTCTGATGAGGCACCGAAATCGCTTTAAATTAAAAATTCAGATAATGGAAAAACGTTTGGAATGCCGAATGTGTCATGTCATGAATGGAACTGTTTATCTGATTTAACTGATCTCTAATGTATAGATCATTGAGCTTTTCGAATACGTAGCTTGTGTTCTATGTACTTTTATTTACTGAAAAACAAATGTTTAACCGTTTTGTTAGGTTAAAAAAAACGACAGTTTTCTTATTTTTCAGGTTCTTTGTATATCCATGAACGAAATTTTATATAAAATTTCTCTTCAGGACGTTCTAATTATAGGAAATAAGTACATTATTCTTTATCCTCTTCCGTGCAACTTCTACCCCTCGTCATCTTGCACAAGTATACGTGTAAGTAAACCGGAAAGCGAATTGTTTGTTATGCATACGAGGATACTCTTTGTTGGGGCAGGTGGCTTTAAAACGTTATTTGGATTATGTAGATTGCATGTTTTCTCATCGTTGATGTGTTGTTGCAGTTTTTCCGTGATTTTGAAGGAAATGAGACATGATTATGGAAATCGTAGACGTAGTATGTTTTTATTATTACTATTACGAAAGGTGAATACGACGAAGCGATTGTGAGTTGAAGGGCATTCATTGACTTTCTTCTAAAATCATGCACTGTTAACGTAACCGTGCAGCGATCATTGTCAACAGGCGTACGAGAACGTACAGCAGGTGTGATAATGAGAATCATAACATAACCCGTCGTAGACAAAAGTGCGCAATTAGGTACGATATATTTGGTACGCATTGAGTTTCAATGTTCTGATTGTCATAATATGGACTTTACAGACAAATACTTACTCCTGCTTTTACTGGTTCATTGTCTACACGAAGATGTATGATGATGGCGATGCTGACTGAGTGCGAAGCGATCCCGATTCTCTCTTGTTTCACATTACCCCCTTTTTACATAATACAGCTGGAATACACAGTCACAGTCATTACTGAAAAAAATCTAATAATTTATTTTGACATAGCAGTGAACCACCTAGGGTTGAAATGCAAATATGCAATAATTTATCGTTCGTTTATTGTATTCTATAATGTATAATAGTCGCGAAGCAAAAAAAAATTTCGTCTCCCCATGCATAATATTATTTTATGTTTATCTTATTTTGTAAAATTGGAATCAATTGTGACACAGTTCTGTAAACTGTAAACAAGTATCATTTCTTTATAAATTATCTCATCCATTTCCTATTTACACACAATCAAGCGGTTTATTTGGCAAAACAAAGTCTACTGAGCTATTACATAATTAATCGACTTTAAGAAAATGTTTGCAGAATCAAGACGTGTATGTATCCTTGCATGTATGTATGTTCTCCAAGTTAACTCACGGTCTCCATAAGCGCATTACTTAATGTCTTTTGCAAATCTTAATGGATCTGTAACAACAACCTTGTGACCTGTCTCAAAAATGCAAAGATCATGACGGCAGAAGAGAACCAAGTGAGACTCCTCCATAAGTTCATAATGTTATAGCATAAAAATACGTAGCTCATGTGTTTCGTCATGTACCTACTTACATTCCGAAGAGTTTAAGGTTAGGGACAGTATTAGCATCAGTCAACTATGGAGGATTTTAACTTCCCTTGACACGATACGAAGGATTGTGACTCATGAACAAGATTTGGCATTTAAAGCCGTCATTTTTACTTCATGTTTTTACACTAAATGACGTGGATTGGATGGACATTGAAAATGATTGAAAACAGATCTGTGAAGTGATAATACACAAGATACTTTGTCTATGTCACTTTGCACTATTGTATAATAATTGAGAATCAAGAACATGTTAAATATACCAAGAAAGTTGTACCGAAGTTGTTCTACTGAATAGCACATTTCAGGTTAATAAAACATAATAATAATTTCTTATGAAAAACAATGATTATACTTACGAGCTGCCTTTAGTGGTTTTGAAATCGTTAAATTTATACTACTTTTATGTTTATGTTACATGTAAAATGCAAGCTTAGATTGTAGCATGTTTACGAGTATAGTTTAGTAATCATGTAATGAACGACATGGTTCTTTATTGAGTACGTGAGCTATTCATAGTCAAATCGCGAACCGATGCTGATTTTCAAATAGCTTTACACAGCAGATAGTTTCTTTGATTTGCTCATTTCATTTCATAGTATAAAATGTATGAGAACGAAGGCAGTTATGTTATGTAACTTAACCTTTCTGTAACCTATACGAAATTATCAATGGTGCTGTCAGCGGTGTTGATGTTCAATAACAAAGCAGTTGACCACATATCTTGGGATCTGTGTAGATTTATCTTTCATGTTACTACGAATCGACTTCGTTCAAGTTAAGAATTTACGGCAAATTTATGGGATGCTCAATTACAAGCAGTAAGTTTTTTTACGCAGGAGTAATGAAAAATTGTTCCTAGCAAATCCAAACTAAGACAATTTCGGTATTTTGAAACAGCCATTTAAAGAATGCAAAAGAAAATGTTATAATGATGAACAAATATACTGCCCCAAATGTATCCCATCATATTTACAAGAAAACGATGCTTGCCTTTGAGTTTTCATTTTGATAAGGTTTTGCGCATTACGATTGTAATAAATACTACCTAGGCGGAGGGGACGTTAAGCGCTCGAAAGTGAGTAATTACGATGGAATGTTTACATTTCCTGGACTATTCAAATTACTTTTTTACACATAAGTATTACGAGACTATTTTACATAAGGCTGCATTCATTATTTTTTGTCTATTGACAGAACAACGATCAAAGTTCAATTCTGGTTTATTAAGATGCAAACTAAGAATTTCGTAAAAACAACATTACAGATAGAATCAAAAGAGGGGTTTTGTAACATCCATCCATGCCTATTCAATTGGTCACTATACGCAAAGTGGCTCCATTGAAGTTTTCCACTGCTTGTTTACAGATTGAATGAATTACGAAAAAAATATCTTGTGACATAATTTTGTATAAATATACACATATTTGATGACCCCGTACACATGTCGCAGCAACGTCAGCCAGTGGTTGATTTCCTGAATTGAATTGTATTATTACGTGATTTCGTCCAAGGGATTCAGAGGTGTGATGATTATGTAAAGAATTCTTGAACGAGTTTTAGTGAATGACATAACGGGCTTTACTTCCTGGATCACGAATTTTATACTGATTAGCTAATCGGTGTGTGTTCTGTGACGTGATCTTCGGGGTTATAATTTCAATAAAGTTCTGTGTAAGTTCACCTTTTAAGTGAATGTGCATTGCAATTAGTTTTTGCAGCGTTTCACAACCTTTTCCATTGAATAATTATAACTATTTGTCGTTTGCCCTTCTCAGAACACAGTGTGTAAGTGTTCATACGCAGAAAGGGGAATCCTTCCTTTTTGGTAAGAGATATGCATGTACATGCCATTTTGGTTTTCATTCTTCGTGTAAGAATATACTTATGCTTCTTTGTTGCGATTCCTGATCAGACCGATCAGACTTCCCAAAAAGTCTGATGGAAATGTTTCCGAATCTTTCAGCATCAAGGATTTCCGAACGGCATTTATGTGCAAACTACAACCCATAATGTACAATCATATGCAATCTAATATACTAGATGTTGTCTTCTGCTTAAATTAAAAATGCATCATAAACACGTAAACCACAGTCCGTAAAAACTAACTTTCTTTAGAAACGTACTGGTCATTTGTCACTTTCTAGCATCTACCGTTAGCATCTGTCGTTTAGGAAGGACTTTAGTGTACATTCACGATTTTTAGAAAGGCAAAGTGTACATCTATATATCTTCTGCTCAATGATGTGTGTTTCTTGATCTCATACCTGATCGGTCTTTATTCAATGTAGGTCATCATCAGTGACACGAGCCTATGAAAAGTCCAGATTGTAAGGGATTTTTCTAAAGGATTTGGAATTACATTTTGGTGACAGATAACAGCCGGCCGCCCACCCATTATATATTCATACAAAATCTGTCTATTAAGCGATTAGGGCTGATCAGTGAGGTAAATCCTTAACAATACCCTTGCGCGTGCAAACATACATCACTTTTAGTCTTTATGTCATTTAGTAAGCCTTCTATCGTGTAGATTTTTGTATACAATGATTGTTGCCTACCGCTTACCTGTTCCACATTAGGGTTTAAAAGAACATGTTTTGGCTAGCAATCATACCCATCCATCCAACAAAAGGATGAGCTACCCTTTAACCGCATGGGCATTGGTCATTGATGTTGACAAGTCCTTTGGTGGCACTGATCTGATGGTATCAGTAATAAGTTTCGTCCTATTCGTGCCTTTTACCGACAGGTGTGAGTTTTAGTGTTGACCATGCAGACATTTCCCCTTAAATTTGAAAGCTGTTTTGTTAAAAGAGTTGGTTCCATTGTTTTTATCGTTTTTAGAAATGACTGACTTTCTAGTTTTCAATCATTATTACTTATGATTAGATTTTTCTGCGACGGTGACTCAAATGATCTACCAGAAGCTTGACAAATTTGAAATTCTGAATTCGCATTGCATTTGCCTGCATATCTCTGTAAAACATCGCTTGCAGTTGCATTTACACAAACCATAAAGGCTCGTATGAATAAGAAAAACATGTCTTTTCATTACCTAATTTCTTCATCATCCATGAATTGGTTTTAATGGCCATTGACTGTGCTTAGAAATATTGACAAGAACATTTGGCTGTATTAATCTTGTGCTTTACTGAATGAAAAAAAAGTATGTTTCACGTCTTAGTATCAGGGATAGCCAGGTACGGTTTATTATAAAAACTTGCATGCAACCAAGAAAGATTGTTAAAAAAGAAAGCTGGAAAATGTATGTATGTGTTTGTAAGATGAAGATATCAATGGTGGGGGAACATGGTACGAACTAGGCGTAGCGTAGTAGTAGGCCTAAGTGTAAAAGTACAGAGTACAGATTAGTACACAAAATACTCTTGCTCCTGCATCAATTTTTAACTTGGTAGATTATTTTTTTTATGATTTTTAAACCTGTGCTTCTTATCCATATCATTCTTTGTTAATATGTTCAGATTCCAAGAAAATGTTGAAATGCATTTTGGAAAATGAGAATGTCCTATAAGCAGGGAAAAGATGAACTAAATATATTTCATAAAGAACTACGTTTGCAGTTGCGGTCATTCGCTTGAAAATGTACTTCACTAGCATACCACACATGCTCATTGAGTTATTTTAGTTTTGGCCGATTTGGGAAGCGGACTGCTTTGGAAGATCAGGATTAAAATTTGGTAATTAATGGTATCCCTTGTCATCCTTCATCTCTACCATACCGTGTGCTTGGTCCTCTTGTCATTTATTTCGCTTTACAAGATGTATAATTTATTTGAGTAGGATGCGAAAGTGATATGATCGTGGTTGCTGTGAGGTGTCCAGCACACCTTTTCTCGATTTACATACGTGGCCATTCACTACAATTGTGTAATGTCAACCACCTTTATATATCTGTTTCTTTTCCATTGTGGATGTATGTACTTGCTTGTCTTTAAGTCTGCCTGATACTTATTTTGTGGGTTGCTGTTTATCTTCCTTTATAACCGAGAATGAGGTTCAAAAAGGATACGCTTAATGATGAATTCATGGCTTATTAGCGTAAAATGAAAAATGAAGAACAACTCGGACGAGGTTTGATATTTGATGAATGATTGAATTGAATGAACTGTTTCCTTGCTCTCCTAGTTCTATATTATCATATCATGAGCAGCATGCCGGCCAAAAGTAGTAAGTATGCTTACTTCGTGAACACAAGTAATCTGTGAACAAAAGCAACAATAGAAATGTATCGGTAGGCACTACTGCTCCAGTGTATAGGTGGGCTTCCCTGCGAAGAAGAACAAAGCCCAATTTTGTGTCATGGAACAAAATGTCAGGTTGTGATACTTGTGATTCTAGGGATGCGTGAATGTATGTACATATCATATCATGTACGTATAAGTGCATCTGTAGCACGAAGTGCATTAATAATGCACACGATTTAGTTGGCCATTTATTTATGGATTCCGGCTGTTGACAGCATGCCTATTGAAAGGTAGGTGGTACTTCGGGTTACTGCTCTGATCATGGATAAGGAGTTTCTTCTAATTGCTCCCAATTCTCAACTCAGTTTAGCGCTGTAGTCGATCGGTAGTAGGAGCCTTCAATTTTACGTAGCTCAGCTTTCATTTTGGAGTTTGTTTCGTAATTATTTTTTTGTTACAAGTAGTTTACCTTTTATTTTATTTTAAAATTTTGCTCATTGTAGAAACAAAATAAAACAAAAAATGCAGAATTCTATCGATAATTCAAATCAAAGGGTCTCCCCTGATATTATTAATATTACTACTATCAATATCCCAGCTTCCTCGTTGGTAGAATCTACCGGTAGTTTGCATCCCAATGTTACTTTGCCTTTAAATACTATTTCTGAAATTCCTCCCGGTTTCTACGAGTTTGTGTTTGGTGATAATGGTGAAATCAAAATTCTATGCAAAATTTGTGGCTATACCTCAAACAAAAAGTCAAACTTCAAACGCCACTTTACCAACATGCATTCCATTCATCATGATGATGACTGCTCGAGATCTCTGGAGTGTTGCGGAATTCGGTAAGAGAGTATAATTTTTTTAAATGTCAGAAACACTTTTAAGTAGTGTTTCTTTATTTGTAGATAATATGTATCTAATTTTATAATTCGCTATTTGTGTTGTTGCAGATTTATTACCAAAGGAGAGAAATCTCAACACACCAAATCCGTCCACAAAAGTGGCTACAGATGTTCGATCTGTACGAAAGTATTTGACCGACCAGCATTACTCCAACGGCATTTAGCAAAGCACACTGGGAAGAAGCCATATAAATGCAGCTTGTGTACTTATCAAACACCAAACAAAGCGAATGCAAAAAGGCACATTGAGAAGAAGCACTCAGATGTCCAGGAAGGTTCCATCTTATTTTTGACAGACGATGGTGAGCAAATTCAGATGGAAACTGTTTCCAAAACTTCAAGAAGCGATCAAGACAGACTGTCGGTAGCATCTCCAACAACCGTTGTAAAGTCAAATGCTGATAGTACATCAAGTCCAGTTTGTCCTCTTGATTTAACCCGGTTGACTGCAGAAACTGTAACTTCTTCAACAGCATCTCCACCAGGATGTATTGCGAAGACGTTAAGGCCAATTTTCCCAACAGATTTCAAAATTGATATTCACCGAGCTTCGTTTGATAGCAATAAAAAACGCCAAATCGGCCATTCGATTGAGGTCATCTTAAAATCTGACGTAGCTGGGCTATTTAGAGGAAGCAGTGCTTCCGCAAAGCCGAAAAGGGTAACCCACTGCAACAATTCGAGTAATAATCAGTTGCACATGGGGAGATATTGTGCACCCAATTGGACACACGTATCATCACGCTGCCCCAGTGATTACGTTGCACTTAATCAACCAGTCTATCAGCAAGCCATCTGTCAAGGTGCTTACGCCAGTTCTGCCGCAGCAAATCACGCGTCCTTACCACTCGTCTTTCGTCAATGTACTCACGGATGCTGGCATCTAGAAGACAATCAGGCTTCTTCCGAATTCTCTCGCACGCCTTTGTATGAATCAACCATGTCCTTAGCTTCTGCTCTTTTTAATCCCACTCCGGATTCACGCTATTTGTCGTCAGCTTCACAAACCGAAAATTCATCTAGCTTGAGCCACAAAAGTGAGGATGATGATGAATCCGACGAGTACATTGACGTTGTAGGTGATGATGATGATGAGGAAGAAGGTGTCACGGGACTTCAACTACTCAGCACTATATGTGAAGAACGAGGAACTGGCAGTACAGAAGACAACGAAAATCAGGAAGGAAATGCAGGGGAATGTGATAACAAAATGAAAGCGTTTGTGAGCCCACCTGTTGACTCTGAACATTCGGTAAAGAGTAATGAGACTGAAAGTGATGAACATGAGCGTACACTATCAGATACAGATGAATATATACCAAAGAAGTTACGAGTCTCCAGAGCCTATTATAAGTAAACTAATTCCGTCATTGTTTGTAAATAAAATCTAATGAATTAACGCTACCTTTTTGTTCAAGGAAAGGTACCTTTTATGTTTTGTAGTGGAATATATTTTAAATTCTTAGTAGATAAATAGATTATAAGAGATAATATACTAAATAGATGATAGATTTATAACGAGGTGCGTTCAGTCTAGTAGAGTTTCAGATGGTACAAACTTGAAAACGTAAGACTTTCAGAACCCTTTTGATGAACTATTTTTGCTGAGTTAGGGTGTATTTTTGGTATATTATAATACCGGTTGTATTCACTAGGTTCTTTATCGTAAAATCTTTAGTAAACGAAAGTTTAAGTTTGAGGAGTAAGAAGGGATTAACCATTAACATTAATAATATGTATATGGAAAACCGTCCAAACATATTCATGAAAGTCAATCAATTGTTATCATATAATAAAGTTGAATTTATTGATAGAATAAAAATAGAGCATAAGTGGCAATCATATGCAGTTTACTTGTGATGTGCATTCCTTGCATGGTTCTGGCTTAAAATATTTTTATTGCAACAAATCCAAATTATTCCAGTTTCATGTAGTTCGTTTGCTACTTGCAGAAAATAAGTAAGGATACGTGATCCACTCACATAAATCTGCAGACATCTTCATGTACCATGCTTTGTAGACTACTACTGAAAAGTTAAGTTCAGATGTACATAGTGCAAAGATAAGACTCAATGAACGGTTTCATGAAAATTCCACAAATCTTGATCTTGTTTTCCAATGACACACAAATAAACATGTTTAGTGGTTACATGTTGACAGCCGCGTCTTAATTTCGGAAGGAAGTGTTATTACTCATTGTCATTTGTTAGGCGTCATGAATTTTCTTGGTAATGTGATTTGACTTGGCCAAGGATGCTGTAAAGTGGAGCGGAGCCATATGGCGTGTATGGGCATAATGACCTCTTATTATAATAAACAAATTGAACTTTTTTCTATTAAAAATCATTCAATTTGGGTTGCCTAACCTTTCCGAGCGCATACTCTTTCCGTTTTTATGTGCTCCAAAATATCGGTCGCCATTCAGACGACATGCCATGGAAGTTGTAAGCATGAATGGAAGATTTTTTGCTCTATTTGGCAGTTTGCCTTTGGTTTCTATTTTTCAGTACATTGCACCAGATGTTTCTTTATGTGCCAGTTTGTGATTTTTACAAACGTCCTTGAGTACATTGAAGCAAGCACTTTCAGCGTCATTTTTATGGATCCTTCATGATCGTTTTTCCAAGCGCCAGCTTTCTTACTCAAGTGGAATGTATTTCAAAAGGTTGTTGAGCATGCATTGCAATTGCATACTGCTATATCAGAAATAGATGAATTATTGGGCATTATTTTCTGTAATAAATGTGAGAGTTTGACCATGTGGACAATCAAGTTAATAATCATCAATTGCTAATGCTGAGTAATGCTCAAGTTCATTATATATAATGAATAGTCACAGTCAAACCCGATTTTCCCGAAAACATCTCGAAAGCAGCTTTGAACTATGCACCGCACATGTTTGATGAATTCATGCATTCATGCATATTGCATAAGTTGATAGTTGTGCGTATTGCTGAATCTACTTTAAACCCTCAAGGCTCGATTCGGCTGAAATTGAAGTATTAATTTTACATTTTGGATTTACATTTACTCAGCCAGCAGAACGTTTGAAAATGACCGAGTCAAAACTTTTGGAGGGAGATAAAGATGAATGGTTCTTTCATTCTCTTAAAAGGTACATGTAAAACATTTTCATGACATTATGTTCAACGTATTACCTTATGTTTCAGTTCACGAACTTTCTTTTGTTGTAGGTACACAAATCTCTACATGTTCGAGCTGGAGTTTGCACTGGACGCTTTCGAAGTCATTAACGAAACCAGCTTATGTGTCAGCGGTGTTCAGTCGTATTCGAAAAAATGTGAAATCTTGCAACTGTGTGTTCCCCCAAAATTGCTTAGGTCTGAAGATGAGGAAGGTTTATGCAAAGATCGTGATTTTAAAATTTTAAGTGGTGGCTACGCAGATGGTCGGATTAGACAGGTATGTTAACCGATTATGTATACTTTAATTAGTATTAGTAGTTATAATATCACAAATTTATGTGCATGAATTTTATTCTACTCAGATAAAATGTCTGCCAAAATATCCAAATCTGGTGGCCACTCTGCAAAATGAGTACAACGGGGTTATAGTACATGAAGTTGGCAACGATGATCGAGGTAAGTAGACAGTACAATTCGAATAATGAATAATGTCTTTGCATTTTAATATCATAACCAACTTTTTTATATGTTAAACAGCAACAATTTTGGAGAAAAACCGACTTTCAACAAACATTTTACCTGACCTATCATCATCAAACAACCATAAATCCCTATGTAGCATGAACAATAGGATCGTTCTGGGAGCTGCACAGACTTCAAAAGCTGGAGGATCACTGTTACTTCACGAATGGGAAACTGGAAGCGATGAATCTTTAACACGAAATACTCCCACGAACACATACAGCATCTGGGAAAATGCGAGTAACATTACTTGCGGTCAAATTGTTAAAATGAAGGAATGGGACATGAACACTTGCATTTTCCTAACCACCCAAGGAACAATTGCACTGTATGATTTACGAAACGGGAAGAAAGAACCAGATTTGTTTTACCATTCAACAAAGTCATCAAACAATGCTCAATCTGCGTCACTATCTACGACCTCTAGTACCTCCGTAATATTCAGCTTTGATTGCCTTCCCCCACAAAACAAAGTCGGTGTCCTGGACTCCTGCGGAGGATATGAAACATGCGATGTCAGATGTGTGAAGAAGTCAAGTGAAGACCCCACTTTGTCCAGAACTCTGCTGCCAGAATTCACCACGCTTGCTGGCGTATATCCAGAATGGTTCAACATTGAGTATGAGCCTTTGACTGAGATGCGGGAAAAGGAGAGAAACAGATTTATCATAAGTGGAACCAAAAAAGAGTGTGTACCTGTCTTCCAAGAACCAGAAATCAGCAGTGATTCGGATTTGAAACCGGGTTCTGAAAGTTTACAGTCCGTATTTGCCTTTTCGCATGATGGTCACAGTAAACCTGTGAGTCACTCCATTTGGCATCCAGTTGCAAAAAATTTGGTGTTCTCCGCATCTGTGGATGCTGTTCTTCATGCTTGGCAGTTCATTTCGGAGGAGAAATTAGAAAACTAAATTGTACGTGTAGTAAACATCTGTTAAACTAACAATATTGAATTTAATGTGACATTGGTTGTATTTTAGATATGTATTATTCAGTTAAGATCGTAATGTATGCCTTGTCTTATTTCTACTATTTTACACCTCAGAAATCTTGCAATTTTTGCAGATGGGATAGGTAGTAAAAAATATGCGTTTGCTGTGTGCTTTATTAACTTCATTACAAGAAGGTGTTAAACGGTAGTTGTGTTGAATAACAATGGTTTAGAGTTTATAATTACAAGAAATGTGAGTAGGAGGGAGCACAAATAATTTATACACTTGTTTTTCATTCTTTTTGTTATACAATGAAATAAAACTAAAACAAAAAACAAAAGCTCTTAAATTTCAAAATCAATAACAACTTCATTTTTCGTGACAGTACTAGTACATACATAGTGCATCTGGAAGTGGAAGTACTGTTTAGCTTAGCAGCTTTTCTTTAAATCAAATAAAGATTCAACTTGAAAGGTTTTGATTTATTGCATTTCTAGGTTTACCGAGACACCCACATCCGTCTAGTCTAGTTGAAGCCACTCTATATGGAAATTCTTGAGGGAAACTGAAACTACAATGAATACATTAAATCAGCTAAAACTGTTGGAACATCGGTGTTACGGATGTTACCTTCACATGTACCGAGGCTTGACGACGTGGTCACCTTTAGCCACAAATTTCAACACTAAGCCTTCCAAAAAACTGAATTTCTTATCAAAGGTTCCAGTTTATTTTACTGCAATTACTATTCATACAGTTCAAAATCGTTATGCAAAACATTAACATTATGTTTATTACATATTTAGCATGGGTTATTTGGAATGCACGAGCTTCGTGAGCCAAGTGGTTTCCATCTTTTGAAGGATGTCGCTATTCAAGAGTGTGATGCTTTGGTGAATGAATGTGTGTCTTCCAATCGAAAACGAAAGTTGGTTGAAGTTTTTGACAATTTGTCAAATACATTGTGTAAAGTAGCAGATATGGCAGAATTTGTGCGAGTAGCTCATCCCAATGGAAATTTCTCACATGCTGCTGAAGACGCTTGTCTTTCAATTAGCCGTTTAGTTGAAAAGTAAGTTATATAAGCAAGTCCTTTAAACTTTAAACTATTATTTAGAACAGGAAAAATTAAAAGTGTGAATACTTTTGAATACTTACAGGTTGAATACAAACAGGGAGTTATATTTAGCTCTTAAGGGTGTCGTTGGACAGAAGGACGTATTTTCCACAACTGATGTAGATGAACACGTTGCTAAATTATTTTTATTCGATTTCGAGCAAAGTGGAATACATCTTGACGAACAGAGAAGATCTCGAGTAGTATATTTGAATGATTACATCCTTTACACAGGACAACAATTTGCTGCTAATGCAATGAAGCCAACTACAATAAGCAAGAGTCAAATTCCTTCAAATATTCAGTCATTGTAAGAGCATAACATCAAAAAAAATAAACATTTTTTACTAACATTTTTCAACGGAATAACTAATGATTGATGACAGTTTCCCCTCAGATAATGGTCAAATCATCGTCACTGGTTTGTTTTCGGATGCTTACTCTGAGGCTGCTAGGGAAGCTGCATACAAGATATACCTTCATCCCGATAAAAAGCAAGATGAATTGCTTGTGAATCTCCTAACCGCTCGTCATGAATTAGCAGAAGTTTGTGGATTTCCAACTTATGCGCATAGGTAAAGGCGATATTATGTCAATTTTTCATTTTTCAGTGCCAATTGCCAATTTAGCGTAACACTGTGGTAATAAACAAATGCATATTATTTATTGTTTAAAGGGCGCTGCAAGGAAGTCTTGCCGAAAGTCCTACTCTTGTAGCAAATTTCTTGGAAAAACTTGCAGAGAAATTAGGACAAAGGGCTGAAAGGGACTTTTATCATATGACGAAAATGAAAGGAAACGTTGTTCAAGTTTGGGATCCTCCATATCTCACAGTGGAAGCCAAGCGCACCTTGTTTAATGTTGATAGGAGTGACTTTATGCCTTATTTCTCTCTTGGTGCGTGCATGGAGGGACTTAATTTACTGTTTCAGCAACTTTTTAATATAGAACTTGTGGCTAATGAAACGCAAGCGGGCGAAGTTTGGACCGGCGATGTATACAAAATTCAAGGTGCGTTTCGTTAAAATATACATACTAATTGTAAACCCAATATTTAATAGTAAACCTATAAGTTTAATTTAAGCAATTTCTTAAATATTAACAGTTTCTCATAAAACTGATGGAATACTTGGAGAAATTTACTGCGACTTTTATGAACGCGATGGAAAACCACATCAAGATTGCCATTTCACGATTCAAGGGGGCAAGGAACTTGTGGATGGGAGTTATCAGGTATTTAGGATGGATCTTGATCTGTTTGCTTGTATAAAGCAGTGACATAACTCCTGTTTTCTTGTCTAATTGTACAGAACCCAATAGTGGTACTGATGCTCAACTTTCCACCACCATCAGGGGCCACTCCCTCTTTATTGACTCCATCGATGGTTGACAATCTTTTTCACGAAATGGGACATGCAGTTCATTCTATGCTTGCACGAACGAAATATCAGCATGTGACTGGAACTCGCTGTACAACAGATTTTGCTGAAGTACCTTCGATTTTAATGGAATATTTTGCATCGGACCCAAGGGTATTACTAAATTTTCATTGCCCATTTTACCCTTACTATTATGAAGAGTCATTTATTATCATTATGATCAATATTCTCAATAGGTTTTAGGTACATTTGCTCGCCACTATGTTACGGGTGAAGTGATGCCAGAAGAACTACGTTGGAAATATGCCATGTCAAAGCATGTGTTTGCAGCGTCAGAAATGCAAATGCAAAATTTTTATGCAGCCTTGGATCAAACCTTACATACAGGAAAGTTTCCTTTGGACAGGCCTACCATTCAAATTCTAGAAGACGTTCACAGCAAATTTTATGGATTACCCTATGTTCACAACACGGTAATTTGCAATACAGTTTTTTTTTTTGTATTTTGAAAAATATCGGTTCTCAATAATGGCTTCTACTTTCAGGCTTGGCATTTGAGATTCGGACATTTAGTTGGATACGGCGCAAAATATTACTCATATCTCATGTCACGAGCAGTAGCTTCATGGATTTGGATGGAATACTTTCAAGAAAATCCATTTAATTCATCAAGTGGTGAACGTTATAAATCGGAAGTACTTGCACACGGTGGTGGAGTCCCAGCGAAGCAGATGGTGTCAGACTTTTTAGGAAAAGCTATCACTCCAGATAACCTTACACAAGCATTGATTATCGATTTAGACTTCAATGAAAAGAGACTGGATGATTTTCAGAAAGGAAAAAGGCCAAAATTTTAGTCATATACTAATTTTAATATTTTCCCCAGGTTATAATCTATTTTATACCACAACTTAACCTTGAGTACTCTCGCTTCGAAATCGCATTTATGAATGGCAACGACTAGTAAAGTAGAATTTATATACATTAATGCATAACGTTTATTGTATTACTTCGTCCGAAAATAAACATTGAAATTGCGAATCTATTATGTCTTGTAGTTGTGTTATATTTTATACATAACTTTTACCTCTAATATCAGGTTTCCTATTTCATTTCATCTATCTTGGAGGTTTACAGAAAGTCCGTGAACGTGCATATTAATTATTTCATTGCATTTGCATTGACTTCGAATCTCGTCAACTGAATGGTCTTATTCAAAATCGTTTCATTGGCATATCGGAACGGCTAACGGTAACAAAAATAATTAACTATTAAAGGTACTGCCAGTGCTTGATTTCTGCATTAGTA